>SCLG01000163.1:208641-237676 GCA_004367875.1 Oikopleura albicans | reverse complement strand
ATTTTTCTAGAATAATAATAATAAAATGAGATCTCAATACGCTCGTACTTCAATCACAAATCTTCTTATTGCGTTTGTAAATCACTTTTGACTGAAGGATATTTTAACACGGTGAAAATGTGCCTTGTCATCTCGATGCCGTGACAACAGAAATGGAAAAAAATGTACAGGTGCTATGCCAAGGACCCTATCCTGTACATGGTCAAGGTTAACCAATCAAATCACTTCAACGCCTTAATTTTATGAGGCCCGTTGACTTCGGGTGGTCCATTTGGACACAGTTTAAAGGGATCGGTTAAAGCTGCTTTGGAATCACATTTAGTAAAATGAAAGGCACATCGGAAATCTCTAAATTTGAACGGAAAAAGTAAGTTTAAAAATTCATTATGAAGAATATCTTAGTCTCACGCTACTTTTTATCTTTCTGGAAATTTATATAAATTGCTCATAGTTCTGGATTTATGCGAACAGGTACTGTCTTAAAAGGTATGCACCATGTGCGCCGTTATGTTACAAAACCAAATAAAAAAAAAGTGTCACATAACGGCGCAGTGTGTAGGCGATTTCGCTGAAGAAGGCAAAAAAATATAAATTGCAACATAATATTGCGCAATACGTGTTTTTTTGTACAAATTGTAACATAGCGGAAAATAGTGATTACGTAACTAGAAAATATTGCGCAATACGTGTTTGTTCTGTACAAATTGTAACATAACGGCATACAGTAGTGCATGGGAGAAATTTAAAATCTCTTAAAAAATCCAATCCCGGAAATTTCTGTATTGAGTTCTAGACTTTTTTAAAGATCAAAAGAAGTGTGGAGAAAACAAAAACTGGGTCAGCATGATTTCCGTGATGTCGAATAAATAAATTCAAGCTAAATCTCAGAAACCATTTTTATTTATAGACTGCACTTCTCCCTGACAATTATAAGTCCTCATTATAGAGTACCAGACTACGAAGAACGATTTGTAAAGGTACAAATAGCTATAATGTTTTTGAATGACTATGTTAGACTTGAAAATGTGCGTGTTAGATGACATAGAAAAGTGTAAATCGTACGCTATCGGCATGTTTTGATCTAGACACTTAAGAATTATTATCAAAGCATAAATCATTGAGCTTTTCGAGGTTTAATAACAAGCATATAAAACCGTCAACTAAAGTCACCTAACTCCCAGGTGTCCCTATGATCAGATCTGATCACGTCGCCTTAATTCTTGTAAAATTTCCATGATTGTCGGCCCGGATAAACAAAATCACTGATAGACGGGTAAAATGAATTTTTAAGCCGCGAAATTGTCGGAAAACGAAGAAAAAATAAACCTTTTTTGGCTGAAAATTTTTTTTTTCTATAAAGCTTTGAAAGGTGTTGCTTCGATTTGTCGAAATTTGCGATTTGCCCCCTTCTGCCATATTTATCAGTAAGAGCCCTATTCTTCTTTGCAAACACCGACAATGCAAATATGAAATAAAGCGCTTAAACGTTAAAAGCGAACTGAAAACCTTCGTAAGATGCATGTCTCTTTGAGGTGTCTCCGTGGTTGATTCGAGTGATGACGTAAACAGCGTTGATGGTGACTTAGTCTGAATATCAGACTACGGCCAATTGGGTGTCGCGACATGTCGTAATGTGAAACCGAAAATGAGCTTGTGTTTTTTAGCGCTGCCTCCAGTCATTTTCGGTTCGCTTTTAACGTCTACGCGCTTTAGATGGCGTTAATCTTCTCCTTTTTTTGGCAAATATCATTATGCTCATCAAGCCTGTCCGCAAACTCTTGATGAGCACCAGTTTCATCATGATCATTATGATAGATGGCATAACCTTCGAACACATATCTCGGCGTATAGGTAACCGAGGTATAATACAAATTATATTGTTTTTTGTTTTCGTTGTAGAATTGCCAACTTTATGTTTATTTGTTGTATCACGGCATTTAATAAGAGCAAAGCGTACTGAAACGTGTCTGAAGATACGGTATTATATCACAATTAATCCACATAAAATACATTTTCCACACACATGTCACAGAATGATGGATTAGCCGTTGGAATAAATGAAGAGACGCTTAGGGTATAACGATTACATTTATAATTGAAATACAATAAAAGTGAGAGTATATGTCTGAAAAATGTCGACCTTTGTGACAAATGAGTCTTGTTTGAGTACAAAGCATTCTTGACCTAATTCCCTTGAGGAAGGTGAGTAACCTTTTTTATATTTGAATTGGTCCTATCCGCATAAAAAAGGAAGGATTTTTTGGGAACCCGTAGGGGGAAAATGCGTGTAAATAAACACGCACTCACAGAAAATTCACAATAATTCGCAATAATTCAAAAAAACTGGTAAAGCCAAGTTGTAGAGTTCGTTAAACTACGTCGATACGACTATTCAGAAATTGATTTGGGCCACCAGGGCCCCCTAGAGAGCTGTTTGAAATCTCCAACCTACGCAAAAAAACACCGTCAATCGAATTTTCTCGAAAAGTTGAGGGGGGTAACCAATAATCATTTTGCCCTACGGGGCCTCCATATGCCTTAAATCGACGAAAAAACCAGTTGCGTCTCTATTTACACGCACTCCCCGTGTGAGTTCACTATACAAATTTCAGTTAAAAATTATCACGCGCTAATAACATCTACTAGCTTATATTTTAGGGTAGCTTATATTTTAGGACTATTTTCCAACAATAACCTCAACTAAACTCTTGACACATAAGTTATGTGACATAACTTATTTGATGAAACAATGAATTTTAACGGTTTGATTTCATTATCATTCTGAGACATAATTAAGTACAATCCAGATCTGTCTTGTTCTGAGGCATCAAGTCATACACTACACACCAACACCAACACCGCGGTGCACAAATAATGGCATTTACAAATAACGGGATTTTTTATATACACCACCTACCTGCTTAAAGTAACGCTGCTTAAAGTAACACTATTCGCTTAAAGTAACAGTTTTTTTGCGAATAGTGGTAACTTTTTCAACCCACGCACTACCTGCTTAAAGTAACAGTTCCGCTTAAAGTAACAGTTTTTTTTTAGGATTTCATTTTTTCGCTTTAATATTTTCGGATGTAAAGTATTTTTAGTACATTTCAAAATTATTTTTCATCTGATTTATCATTCAGAACTATTGAATGGTATGAAAAATAATCAAAAAAAGTATATTGAAAAAGGGGTAGCCATTTTTTGGTCTATGAAATTTTTCTCGGATAATCCAAAAAGTACAAGGTCAAGTTAGTTTATAAAAGTGAAAAATGAAAAGCAAAATCTTGATTAAAGATAGAGTCAGTTTTTTTAAATACCCTTCCCTTGTATTAATAATGATTGATCACGTGATGTTTCCAAATTGCTTAATTCTATGAACTCATTTTTGCTTAAAGTAACAAAAAAAAAACTAAACATTACGTAATATTTTTCAAATTGCGCAATTCAAAAGCCTGATTCCGCTTAAAATAACAGAAAAAAGCCTGATTTCGCTTAAAGTAACACTATCTGAACTTTTTTTCGATTTAACCTACGCCCTACCTGCTTAAAGTAACAATTTTCGCTTAAAGTAACAGTTTTTTGGTTCATTTTGGTGTTACTTTAAGCAGGTAGGTGGTGTAATTTAATATATGGTTAATTTAATATATGGCTAGAAAATGTCCGAACTATGGCTAACCCTGGATTAAATTTTCGAGATCCTCAATATCCTGCTCAATTATCCGGCTATAAGTGGAACGTAAATGTGGCTATTTAACCCCTTAGTGGGTGTATGAGCTTCGTGACATATATTTTATTTGAAAACAGATAATGAATTTTACAGTTCGATTTAATTATCATTCTGAGACATTCAAAATTGTGCAACATTAATTTTGTTGCTATTAATATCAAAAAGCGTTTTTTCAAAACGACTATATAATTTTCTGGTGGGAAATATTGTCGACTACCAGGAAAAGATTTCATGTAAAGAGCAATAAAACAACAGTAATTTTTTTAATCAAATTTATTGGTAATAAGAAAATTTCCGGCTGAGCGCAATTATCAAGGTTAATAATCTAACCATAACGGAAATTAGAATCGGAAATTAACGAAGCTCTATCGAAAGCTATAAATTATATGGATTTCATTAGAAAGCAATATGGGTGGCCTTGTTTCAGGAAAAAAAACAAAGGAATTTATTTGTAACCGTTCAAAACTAGGCACTGCGGTTTGTCAACGCAACCTCTATCGTATAATTTGTCAGGGAAGTTTTCCTGGGAACTTTTATGAAAATATTTGGATTTCTATTTACAGGGTGACGTAATACAGATGCTAAGCCGTTTTTTGGTGAGTTATATTCGCTCATCACACTCAAGCACCACAAATGGCTTAGCATCTATATTACCTCACCCTGTAATACAGTCCTTGCGCCCACAACGCTACGCAATCACTTGCCCAAAAAGCGTAGCTTTGTGGGCAAACCGTAGCGTTGTGGGCGCACCGATCACCAAATGCATTACAGGGTATAGACTCCACAAAAAAAATGCAGAAAAAAACTCGAATTAGTAAAAAAAAGCTGCTCATCTCTAGAATTGAGAACTAACTTGTTTTCAAGCACTTATTTTTTCGAAATGTGTTGTGTGGTAAACGAAAAAAAATAGGTCAAAACCCGTTGCGTTGTCGGGCGTAGCGTTGTGGGCGCACCAACCTATAGGCCAAAAACCTTAGCGTTGTGGGCGCACTGTAGCGTTGTGGGGCGTAGCGTTGTGGGAGCAAGGACTGTAGATGAAATAGTGAATAAGGATTTTTGTTTAGAAACACATAATGAAAGTCAAGCGGGTGTACGAGAAAATAATCTCACGACAATTGTAACAAGTTTATAATTAAAATAACAACCTATACCGTTTCAATACATTCTGACCGATTTGTTTGTTTATAACAACGAATTATTGTATGAAAAGAACCGTTACATAATTCTCGGAGTTTCATAACATTTGATAAAAGGTGATGAGAGTTCATTACTCCGTAAAAATGGACAAAATGGGTTCTCTCTCTGAGTACCTTTTTTCTTTTTTGCGATCGTTAAAATGATATCCATCGCGCGTACACCTGTTGTATTAAAACTACGTGTGAAGACGGGAGCAATAAATATTCCTTGTCATTTACTTAGTCGTCGAGTGACAAGACGGTAAATTAGACCATGATAATTTTTCCGGCAGCGCGTGTGGTACGAACAAAAAAGACAAAAGCGGTTTTCCCTTGTAGTCCCACGGCTCCTTTATCCTAGCTAATGATAACTTTACAGCACTAAGGCCCTTAGTCTAAGGTTCCGAATAGCATGCTACAAAAGTGAAACAGAAAATAAAATACTTTTATTTTCCTATTAAGTTTCTGACATGAATTAGACTCAACGAAGATGTGGACATTCTAAAAAGAAAATCAAACGAAAAAAGCAGAGGACAAAAAGGCGCCCGGATTTTTTAGTTAGTGGCATGGAATTCAGTTTCGAACCACCTACTGCATATTCCCAAAAAGACCAAAATTTTGACGATCCAAAATACACCGGGTGCGCAGTTATCGGGCGGGTTTCGCGACGAAAAAACCTTAATCGGGCGCCCGATAACTGCTCAGGGCGGAAGCGGAATAAGGTAAAAATATGCCGAAAAACCGCCCGATAACAGCACCAACGAGAAATTTGGTTACATATATCCAAAAAAATTGAAAACCCGCCCGATAACAGCACAAACCTGCCCGATAACTGGACCCCGATCACTGCGCACCCGGTGTATCTTGCCCGAGAATTATTCTCGATTGAAAAAAGGATGTGGGCAAATGTCCGGTATTTCGTGGTCTGCATTAGTTTAGAAAGTATAAGCTTTAAGATTATAAATTTATAAGTAAGCAAAAAGAAATATTTCCGGTTTCACACCTGGCTTTTTCTCAGTGATTGATAAGTGTGTCGTACAGCGACCTTCCTGTCACAAAAGGTCACTGACGTGAGAGTCCTCTTATTGGTGTCATGGACTCATGGTGACATAAAGGCTTCTGCAAATCAAATGTACATAATGTGAGCCTGTCGACTCGAGATAAACAGGGTACTATATTTAGCGGATATCGCCATTAAACTTGTAAATTTGGCTCGTGCTAAAAATAACTGGGAAAAGATACGACCGGTCGCGACCTTGAATTTTACCACAATTTAATCAGCGCGGAAAAACGAGTGGGATACGGAGAACCGAAAGGACTAATAATTATGAAATACTTTTAAAGGGCTTCGGCAAATAACGGTCGCTTTCGTTCCTAACAGCAAACCAGTTAAAGGCGAACTCATATTACGCCGATTTGAGGGGTTTTGATCGATTTAATAATCAATGTTTTGCCTGAAACTTTTGATGTTTGAAATTTTATACGATATTTTTATAATAAATTTTATAATTTATACTCAATCATTATAGTAAATTCGAAAAACGGAAAAACCGGAAATCAAAAAATCGAAAACGACCAACAAAAAACCGCCGTTTCGAACTTACACGAATTATTTTAATGGTTCAAATTGGTCTTCTAGAGGCCGGAATCCGGTTTAATGCTCTAGGAGCACTATGAAGCGACCGCTATTTTAAACAAAAAATGTTATCATGGCCATGCATGGTCACAATTAGCCCTTTTTGGAAATAGTTCCCTTATTTAACAGGGCGTTATTTGGCGATCCCTGTACTGACATTTATTTTGTAATCATACAAATAGATAGTTTGTTTGCGTGAGAAAGCTATTTTGGTCCAAATTTGGTCTTATGGTCGGCAACGAACAACAACATACTATATTTAGCAGTTAAATATTATAATAAGCTCGTCGCGGTCCTAAAATCGAATGAGAACAAAAAATGCGCTCCATTAAATCGGCAATTATATCATTAGTGACAATTTTCAGCGCCTTTTAAAGATGCCAAAAGTACTTTTTGTTACCGATTGATTTGTTTATGGCTGTTTTAAATGCTCGACGACAAAAATAGATCGAGAAATGCCCATTCATGGATTTCAGCAGAAAAGTCGTTTGAAACCATTAAAATGACTCATTATTTTAGAGCTATGCAAAAAAGGTTAACTTATTAATTTGGAATACCAAAAAAATCTAAAAGGGGGTGCCGGAGAATTAAAACGGTAACCGGATCGCTATTTCCGGTTAACCAGGCATTGTAAAATGGTGAAAATTGTGCCGATAATAGGTAGTATGAAGGTATAAAAACCAGTAACCAAATGTCCATAACCGGTTAACCCCAAACCCTTTAGGTTTAACCGTTTGTGATCTTGGTTTTTTGTGGTTATATCGACCAAAAAGTGTCCAAGGATGGTCGGGGAGTTTTCAAACGTATGTTCATTCGATTTGGGACCATCGATCTGCTTATGGTAAGAAATTACAAATTATCAGAGAAAAGTGAACAAGGGGCCGGACAAACGTCCGGCCTCGTGTTCAGGGATGTGCTAAATAATCTTGTTTGGGGGTTAACCGGAAATTAATTTTGACACAGAATAAACGTTATTTTATCGATTTCGAGCTATAATTTAGCGAACTGAATGAAAACAGTGTCATATGGAACTGTCGGGGCACGGGAGTTAAGAAAGCGATGAAAATCATGAGTTAGGAGTCATAATTTATCATAATATATAGTCACAAAATTATCAGTCAACAATTGTTGGACCAAATCATAATGTTTCATGTATAAAAGAATACGCGAAATATCAATCTGATATAAAAACAACACAAAATGCCGACTTTGTTAACCAACATACAGTCTGTAAATTAAAGTGCCTCGATCTGATTTCTAGAACATTTGCTTCCAAAAAAATATCTGGACAAATTCAAGTCACTTTATATCATATATAGGTTAACTAAGCTGTGTTCGTGGATACGGAGAGCCAGCGGGAAAGGTTGACATCGTGTAAATTGTTTTTTGTGTATTCAAAGAGCTCCCGCCACACCTAATTTGATTATTTATGTAATTGTTCTTTTCTAGTATGATCGTGTTAATCAGGTTCCTGTAGCATCATTACCATAAGTTGCCAATTGTCTTGTGGCTCATGATATTTCAATGACTCAAGAGTTGTCTCAAAAGTCGAATATTTCTACTTCAACGTGTGTTACTCTTAGGCTGTTGCAACCAGGGTTTGAAAATCGACTAAAGGCTTTCCTGGACAAAAGCAACTTACGAAAAACGGTATTTTCAAAATCCACAAATTCGAAACAAAGGCAAAAAGTATTGATTTTTTGTACAGGGTGACGTAATATAGATGCTAAGCCGTTTTTTGGTGACTTATATTCGCTCAGCGCACTCGCGAACCAAAAACGGCTTAGCATCTATATTACCTCACCCAGTATGGATATTTTTTGTATGGAAGTCTGAAATCTCATTGATCCCGGTCCTCCTCTTTCAAATTTGGGAATACTGTGCTTGATGAAACATAGAATAAGAAGTAACGGGCAATAACCGGATGAGCTCACGTCCTATTTTTGTAAAACCGTCATGTAAGTTAATTATAGTTTTATATAAAGCCTACGTACACGTAACGAGATTAATCAAAAGATTAATCAAAATAACGGTACAAAACGGCGTTCAATTAACTTGTTGATCGGGCTCTTTGATTTTTGCTAAAAGTACAAATGACGTTTCAATGCATAAATCATGGTGACAATATCACCGGCTGCTTTGACCGACAAATGACGACAATTGTTTTTATGTATTTTTATGTATTACATATACATCAAATGTCAATACATAAAGCATTTGGGTGAACATCATAACTCATCAAAAAGTAAATTCACATTCCACCAATATAATATACACCGGTAGAGTTTTTTTAGACCTTAGTGAAGGCGAAAACACTTCCAGCGAGCAGTTAAAGCGAGCAGTTAAAGCCTCTAATTCCGGCCCACTTAATTCCGGGTCGCTCATGGAAGAAAGCTTCATTTCCGGGTCCGTTTTATTTTCTCAAAGAAGATTTGAGCTCCATTTCTGGGTCGGAAAAATTAGAAATTCGAAATTAGTGTCATAGACTATGACTCATAGTGCAAAAGAAAGTTTGTTAAGGACTCCGTAATTCAATTCATGCTCTTGGGATAATTTTGGATAAAAGAAAAAAACAGTGAGTAGTTAACCGCCGCTTTCTTAAACCGTCACGTGTGCAGTTAACCGTCAGGTGAGGAGGCCGTGGAAGGTGGCGGTTAACTGCGCCCTCTCGCTAGATAGTTACCTAATGTGTGCATGACGGTTACAGAAAGCTCGTAGTGTATGATAGTTAACCTTACAAAATATCACGCTTTTGGCTGAAAAAGAAACCTATAAAAACTGAACAAGATATATGTTGGACGGTTATGGTATTCTGTCTAAACTTCAAAACCAGAGTTGGGAGCCGAGTCAGAGTACAGCATGAGTAATATGTCACTTCGTAAATTTTTGCGGCGTTGACATGAACAGCGAAACGGTCGTTTGAACTTTATCTTAACACATTATCATTCCCATGCGAGTAAATACTTATAGTATGCGCTGACTTGTCCAGAACCCACCGTGTACCTGTCTTTTGATTAATTTCACCTAAATTTACACTTTTCGAACGGCTGAAAACATTGTTAATCCTGGTACAGTTTGTTTGCCAAGTAAGGGTATCTTACATAAGGGTAGCTCTAGAAAAGTTAAGGGGCCCAACTATGGTGAAGGAACTGACAACCTCGTATAAGCTTCACTTTAACGGTGATTGTCGGTTTTACCCTATACGTTATAGACTATTTTTTTGTAATTTCTAGGAAACGCTATCATGGATGTGTAGTGTTGTAATCTGACGTATAATCTGACGTTTAATTATGATTTTTGCGTCTTATAAATGATTCTATCAATTTTAAAATTTTTAATTTGTGTTGAATAAAATTTAAATTGATTATATCCACAAACGAACCAAAAGCTTGTAAAAAATGCCCATGGGAAATAAATGTTAAAATCCAGACCCTTATTTTAATCGAAAAAAACGACCCTTATTTAGCACTACCGACCCTTATTTCGCACAAGTGACCCTTATTTGGCACCCCTCGGTAGCTCAAATCTCCTAGGGTATTTTAGATACATGTATTGTATCTAATACATGTATTGTATCTAACGAGGATGGTGACCGATCTTGTGTTAGGTGTAGTTTTTTTTGTGAAAACAAAAATCTGGGACTGTAGGCGCTCTGTAATTCAATTCCATGCCACTAACAACACTGTTGATTTAAAATACCGTGGTTATACTTTTTACGAGTCATCCATATTCTCAATGAACGGCATGGAATAAAAAATATAGGTTTCATTCCGTAGCATAAATTCGGGTTTTGTCTGTTATTTCCAAACTTTGGACAGCCTATGTCACATAGGATACACAAAGAATCTATTTTACAGTATCATCCCTGACCTATTTATCTAAACCTACTGGTAGTCGGTTTAAATGACTAAAACTTTTCTTGAATTATTGAATATAACTTGTATAAGCTGGTTACAAACGTATCAAATCGTATCAAAAGTTGCGAAGCCGCAGTTCTTTCATAAAGTAGCACGCAACACCTTCAAGTTTATTTATCACAAGTCAGACCGTCTTCTACGAGCAGGATTTTTAATTTACGGCCATGTGGGCCTGGAGCAGTTAAACACATAGGTCGCACCCAGGCGGTGGTCGCCACACTCGTGATGACTGGTGGGGTTTTTGGTCCTAATTAGTGCGGCCAACCACATAAAATACGCGGCCTTTGGATCATCATCAAACGCGTGAAACATCCGAATTGGGTCGTCAAAATCGCTCATAAAGGTTCAGTGTCAAAGACACTGAATAGAGTTGACCAAAATATTATCAACGTGGCACATGCAACTTATACTGTTTTAACCCCAATTGCGTGAAAATAGTCAAATAAACCTTTTTACAGATTACCCTTGCAAAGCTTATAAGGTATAAGTTATACCTCTGTTTTGCGGTATATTAAGCGACTAGAATTTCTTTCCTTCTTTTGATACTTATTCTCTTTAAAAGAATCATGACGTTAAAATTTTATCCTTTATTTCTTATAAATGGAATGAATTCCGGGAAAATTTTGCCAAAAATTTGAATGGCTCTACTTTAAAATTCCAATTTTTAACTTTTCACCGGACATTTGCCAAAAAACGGCGAAAATGTCAAGTTCTGAGTTGCATTTCTAAATTTTCAGCGACAGGAATTCATCCTGCTTATAAAGTATTAGTTATACTTCACACATCTAATTTAAATTAAGCATGCTAAAATATCTTAAGGATGGGTAAGTCGATTTGTTTACTAACAAAGGCTGAAAGCTGGAAAAATACATTTTAGTAATACTTTTGCTTGGTTTATCAATTGGTTATTGCAAGGGAAATCTATTAATGTCGTTTTAACCTCCGACTGTTGCGCGTTGACTTAGTAGCATGTACATGTTACATGTTACATATTCACTAATATTTTTTAAAATTTTACATGTTTCATGTTACGTGTTTCATGTTGCAAGTTACATGTTGCTAGACCATTTATAACAAAATGTTTTATTATTTGGATAATTTTGAAACAATAACGACGTAAATCGGTTGAACTCTGTAAAGGCATTAGAGTTTGAAATTTAAATTTTCATGAAGTTCACGGAATATATGGAAGAAAACACGATTAAGTAATTTATATTTTTAACCGAATAAAAACAGTTCACGGAGTTAGGTAATTTACCATAATTCTTGTAATGAATGAATCACTATCTGGTGTATTTAAAGAGATTAGCGGGTATAAGAAGGTTGGCAACTCGTTAGTGAAAGAAGCGTAATGAAACTAATGAGGTCAACCGCAGAGTAATTCCGGTCCCGTTGGAAATGAGTTTGGGAAGGAAAAAACGACATTACACGTAAACTTCATGATTTTTCGTACATGAAAAATGCCATTTCCTGGAAAACCGCACACGATTTCATCAAACCATTATTTGTTTGAACTAATAATTTCATAATTTCCTGAACAGTCCTCGTTTTTTTAAACTAATATACAAACACCGTTTTACCTGTGGCGACCAAAAATTGCATTAATTTGTACCAGTCCATAAAAAATGGTCAAAAGTTTCTCAAATAGGCTTACTTTTGTTTCGTTGAAGCGTATAAGACGGTGTCCTAAAAATGATGATCTACACAGTGTAGACTACACTTTCCAAAGTGTCTTATAATTGAATAGGAACTTAATTGCATTATAATTGGAAACTCGATTATTGTGTATAATGAATAGGAACTTGATTGCAATTAAGTAGCATTCCAACTGCAAACTCCATTGCAATCGATTCCAAGGTTGAAATCAATTGCAACACGTTTGCAGTACCTTATCACTCTACTTGCAATTGATTCCAACCTTGGAATCGATTGCAATGGAGTATATAAACCCACTATTTCTGTCATTTGTAGTCATTCCTAAAATAAACTTTTCCAACAATTTAACCAAGTGTACTTTCTAAACATTTTTGATGTCAGAAGTGGGATTCGAACCCACGCCTCCAATTTTAGATATCATATTAAAAAGAACAAGGGGGATAAAAAGTGTCTTTGCTGTGGAGTTAAGACCAGGTTCATGGGACTTCACAAAAGGGCGCGAACCAGTTCTGACGCCGGATCGAGCAACTCGCCGAAAAGAATGAAATAGAGAAAAAAAATTATATAAACAGAGAAAAGCAAATTATAAAAAACCGGAACAAATTTGTAGTACAAAGAAGAGTACAAAAATAAGCTTGAAAATTCGTCTCAGTTAATTATTGAAAACAAAAGGTTTTTTCTCCTATAAAGTTTTCCTTCCATAAAAGTTTTCCAGTTGTTTTAATAATTAACTGAATTCATTTCATTCTCCTTTATTTTCCCCTTCTCCGAGCCGTGTTCTTGCGGAAGGAGGAAAATAATGTAAAGGAACTTAATTGCAACTTAATTGCATTAAAATTTGAAATTTCATTATTGTGTATAATGAATAGGAACTTAAATGCAATTAAGTTGCATTCCAACTGCAAACTCCATTGCAATCGATTCCAAGGTTGGAATCAATTGTAACACGTTTGCAGTACCATATCACTCCACTTGCAATTGATTCCAATCTTGGAATCGATTGCAATGGAGTATATAAACCCACTATTTCTGTCATATATTTCTGTCATTCCTAAAATAAACTTTTCCAACAATTTAACCAAGTGTATTTTCTAACAATCATAAAAAACCATAAATTTCAACAATTTGATGATAAAAAGAAATCCTAGCTTTACCCTATGTTTAGTTCGAACTTAGAATGAACTTTTAAAGGCTTATATTAGGTTTCTTGACAATCTTATGAAGTTTCACAATTGGCATACGATTGCCTGATTGGTAATTGATTTCAGACTACTGTAGCACTAGGGCAATTGTTAAAGACAAAAAAAAACGAACAATCAGGGTACCTAGCACTGTATTTTACTTTTTTTTCACACCAAATACATATGTGTCATCCATGTCGTGTAATGCCAATTTGTGAAATCGTTTATGGTCGGAAAAAATAGAAAAACGGTCGGCGTGTTTCTTTTGATATTCATGGGAGGTCCAAGTGATAATCATGACAGTAGCGTGGTTTAGAGTATTGTGATGACACATGCCTTCTTTACCGTACTTATGCATGAACCTAAAATAAGCATGCGAAGATTTTGGAATTTCTGCAAATAGGTGGGTTAAGTATTACCTGTAACGGCCCTTTTGTTTAAGTGGATACTGGTGTGAGGAAAACAGTGTCACCGAGCAAATTTCGTAGGAGCAAATTTTTGTAGGTTTAAAACAGTACTCGGTCTTATCTATTGTAAAAACCGCGTCGACCTCGGTGACAAACTGACGGCCCACGCCAGTATCATGTAAGACCATAACTATAAGCGAATAACGATAGGCATACTGTTCAAAACTGTATTATGCATGCACTAGGGGCCATAGTCTATGGCGGTCCTGAGATTTACGCGGTCATGCCAAAGTAAATGAAAACCGCAAGTTAAAATTAGGCATTTTGAAAATTTCTTTTTAAGCGCATTTATCGGCACTACCCGAAATCGCAGAAACCGGAAAACGCAGAAAATTATTATTTGATCGATTCTTTCAAATCTCGTACTAAAAACAAATTAATAACTGTTATATATCAATAAACGAAGATTAAATAATTTTCTGCGTTGTCCCGTTTCTCCGATTTCGGGTAGTGCCCATTTATCGCGCCAAGGTTATTATCCGAATGAAATACAGTTGGTTGAAATTCAGATCCACCAATTTTAGCATAAAGCTTCAAACCGTGTCTCATGTTAACATAGGTTGATTCTTCGTGATTCGAAGGTACAACGCTCGCCAAAGTATGACTATGTGTTTTTGTTTGATAATCATTGTTTAACTGTACTGCAAAATTTTACAAATTGTAAAACAATTATTGTTTTATCGGGTACATTCTGAATTTTGTGATACGTGCCGTAGTCACTTATTTTACCAGATAGGATATGTAGTTTTGACAGTACCAGAAAAATTCACGATCCTCTACAGACCTGTAAAATATTTCCGCTATTTTTGTTGTTTTTGTTGGTCGCCCTACTGTATTTTGTGTATTCGGAAATATTGTAAACACAAAAATTGGACGGTAGACGGCAAATTGCATAATATTCGACGATCAACTGACTGTATACAGGCATTAAGCTTTAAAACATTCATTAGATTTATATATCACATATTGTTCTGTCGGAATTTGAACAAATTGTTACAATTTGGCAGAGAAAGAAATCAAATTTAATCAAATTCGATTTAAGAGTATTGTGTCTAGGATTAGCCACTTGAAATTATAGTCTATAATCACATTTGAGAACAACATAAGACAGTTTTGTAATTGACTTTACCAAAACTTGACTGATTACTTGCAACAGATGAACCGTTCATCATGAACGTGTGTCCAAGAATATGCCACTTCAAATATTGGTCTCAAAATTGCACTAAATTTATGGTCAAAAATTATGCACGGGGACGAAAAGAAAGTGACAAGTGTTTTTGACCTTGCTTTCAACTGGTAAGTTTTTTGTGAGTTCGTTTTCTATAAGTGGGCAAACGAGGTACATTATGTCATCGGTTAATTAGGGACCGATGTTATGGACGCCACGGTCCATTTGTTAACGTAAAAATGCACAGTTTCTGACCATAAGGCATGCTTTGATTTTCAAAGACGAAAAAAAAAATAATGTTACCACTTTTTGATAGCGCGTCTGATAAGTCTCAGACGCGCTGTGAATCAACGTTCCCAAAAAATGGTAACATTATTTATTTTTTCGCGTATGAAAATCACTGCGATATGTCAGTTTTCCCATATTTATCATCGCAAAATTTTAATTCACAATTTTCAACCTCCTTTTTGACGAACTCGGAGTTAACTCCTCTAGAAAACTGGTCATAAATCCGGGATTACGAAGAGCAATGTCTCTCTCTATGTGCAGATCAAAGTTTGATTTAAAGCCGTGTGGTGGTGTGAGGTCAAACACATTAAATCAGGTCCAAGCCACCCAGCTGTTATTTTGAGAACTTTTGCTAGTCTAATGACATCACGTTGATAACCTTCAAGTCCGATGCGCCGGAGCTACAAAGGATGTGTTCTATAGACTTTAAATGGTGATCGTAAAAAATGTTGTATACTGTGGATTTCAATGAACTTTTTTGAATCATACTCCCGAAATTACCGCGCATCAGCTAAGTTGTTTTACCGAACCTAAACTAGCACCATATGCCGCCCACAAAACCATGAACTTTGCTAAAAATCAAATCGGATATTGGATCTAGTTTTACAAGTTCGATGTTATGGAGTTATTTTTTGTTTGAAAAGCTTTGTTTTAACAAGGAGCACAAAACTGTTGTCTTCGATTTCTGAATAAGTGTCTGGTAAAAAAAATAATCGCGAAAAACAGTAAAAAATGCTCAAATGAGCCAGATTCACGACCATGAATTATAATGATAAAAAACAGTTATCAAAAATCGGCGTCAAACGTTTTCAGCGCCTTGCTTTAGAGCAACTATTACAAAAAAAATTAAATTGATATCACCAAAACTGCTCAAAAAATAAAAATACGGTCCGTAGAAATCATCTGCAAAAACGCATATTCTTGTGTAATAACTGTCCCCTGTAATGGGATTTAGTACCAATTTTGTGATCAAAGATGTTTTCTTATTAAATTGGACATTAGAGAGTACTATATCATCAAAATAATACGGAAAAAAGTTGTTTCAGAACATTTTACTTGGACTAATAGTACAAGCATTTTTTTCATAATCGTGTTTGGACGAAATTTTTAAACGTCAAAATTTTCTAGATTATTAATTCCAAATGAACTTGGAAGGACTTTAAGATGATCAGCAAGCCTTAATCAACTGATTATACGACGAAAAATATTTCTAAATGTCACTTTCACGATTTTTAGTTTTATTTGTAAACAAATGGTCACGCACCTCCTTAAGACGCGAATGTTGATTTCCAAAACAACCACACTTGAATTCTGGAGAAGTTGAACTTTCCGAATTGAGTTCGCAAAATGAACTGTTTCACAATTTTTGTTCGAAAAAAAAAACGGAAAAATTTCAATAAAACGTATCCTACCGAGTTAGCAATGCAAAAATTCTGAAAACACAGGAAAAGCCAAAAATTGCTTCGTTCAATAGCCTTAACCCCTTGGGTACTCGAAACCTTTCTGTTTTAAATGTAAGGATTTATGAGAAAATACCAATGACACGCTAAATTTTCACACGTTAAGTACAGTACTTGTCCCCGAAACGGGTGCTTTGACAAAAAACCCACCCGTTTCGAGGACAACCACCCGTTTCGGGGACCACCCGTTTCGGGAACCACCCATTTCGGGGACACCAGTGATTTTCAACGTTAAAAATCTTCATTATTACATATCTTTGCTTTTAAATTGTTTAAAATTACTTTCGATATCACTTAAAGTATAGTCTTTAACACATTCATTTTTGTTTATTTGCTCATGCTAAAAAAAGCGGTCATGGACGATTACCTTGTCGGTTTTTTGGGCATAGTTTCTCTCATAATAATCTAAAAAAACCAACCGTTTCGGGGTCATTGGAAAAATCGAAAAAAAAACCGTTTCGGAGACAACCAACCGTTTCGGGGACGAGGACTGTATCATAAAACGCTAAATTTTGATTGAACGTGTTTGGTAATTATATTTCATTGAAGCCTTGGAATTGACCATTTTTTTTTCTGATACCTGATAAATCTTAAATTGATTACGAATATTTTGTCCAAAGCGCGTGATTGGGGGCTTTTTGGTGAAAAAAAACGCGAATTGGGTCTCCTAGATGGCCCGATTACATGATATCTGCTGTAGAAAAATAATGCTAGTTTCCGGTTTTGGAAAGATAATATCTATCTTATTTATTTGGTTAAACCAAACCAACCACTTAAGAAATTCATTTAACGGTGAGAGCCACGTATATTTGCAACAAAAAGCATGTGTAGCATCGGCGAATCGGAGTTAATATGAGAACCTTTTTTATTGTAAAAAGGTCACGTTTGATTAATCATGATTTCAGATTATTATATAATCCGCGTTTCCGGAGCGCCTGACTAAATAATCACTTTCCTAGAAAATGGCTCGGTTCCCGGAGCGTTCCCACACGTTTGGTCTTAATTAGCTATTCCGGCCCGCCTAAGTGCCTTAAATATTTACACTCCCTGTTATTTGCCAAATTCAACGGGCAGAAAAAAAAACACACACACACCCACACACATTTTGCGAAGTTTGCGAAAAAAAGAAATAAAGGGAAATATATCCAATGGCGTCGCATAGCCAATGGGTTCGGCGCTCGTTCACCGAGACGCGAATCGCAAAGAGACTCGGGCAATGTGAGGCTTCCTTTTCTTACTTCATTTTGAAAAAAAAAAATATCGCGGCGTAAACTAGACTGCATCATTTGAATTCCAAAAAGGGACACAAACTAAATTTTTATATAACTCGTGCAAAACTTTATCCTTTTTAAACGAGATTTGAGATTTGAAGAAAGAAAAGAAAACTGCTAGAAATGGTAATTTTGAGTATTAAAGTACTTGACAATTTTCACGTATACCTGTCGCGACATGTCGTATTTTTCACGTATATTTTCATGCGTATATGTTTTTTCATGGGTTATTTTACGGACGGGTATGGCCGCTTGTTTACAAACACGGCGTGTCAGAAAAATACAGGGGGAGCGCCAAGTAAGGGTAGGTTTCGTGATTTTCGAAACATACCCTTATTTGACGCCCACCTAACCTTACTTGGCGTTACTAGGCTTACTTGGCGTGCCCTTACTTATCGTGCCCTTACTTGGTGCACCCCTTGTAGTCATAACGGGCCTTTTATACGATGAATTTATATGCACTTTTTTGTAGAGTACTCTCGAAGAATCCTCCGATGAGGTACTTAGTTTGACCAGCATATAACGGTCACCATAGACTACCTACAAGGTCGTGAACTTCGCGAAAAACGAAATTGGCTATCGTATCTAGTCTTACAATTTTTGATGCTATTAAGTTTTTTTGAAAACGTTTCATAATCGTGTTTCGCCGAATTTAAAAAAAAAAGTCAAAATTTTCTAGATTTATAATTCCGAAGGCCTCATCAGGGTGAAAGTAAAAAAATTAGCCAATTCAAACTGAACAAAAAAATTATATAAGTAGCTGCGGGCAAGCTCGAAAATATGTCTAGGAAAAGTTTTCATAGTTCATCCGTCCTAAAAAATATAACTGAAATTGCCAAATTGAGAATTTATAAATGAGGCAAAAATTGCACATCGCTTAATTTATATCCCAAAGGAATTCTGACAGATCTGTTTTTAGAAGTTTATTGGTCAGTTAGGTAGTATAAAACGGGACATTAGGTTGGCAATTAATTTTTATTTTCGAGTTAACCCGTGTTTTCTGTCCCATTAGAATTGACCTATATTTTTGTAATTAACATATTTTAGATAAATTAATTCAAGTTCAAAACTGTTACTGTAAATCCAAACTTAAACTAGTTTGAAAGTACAAAGTTATTTTATCTTCAAAACTGAGTTTGAATTATGTCCAAAAAAAGTAAATTCTATATTTAAATGCAATTATGAAATCAGGGATTTTTTTTAATTAAAATGCATGTTAGAAAAAATATAATACACATGTGTGCCCCTGGGAGACGAGGGTTAAACCGGTTGGTTAAATTGGTTGGTTTACGATGAAATTTCACTTAACCCATAGATTTCTGAAAAGAATTGGTACCTAGCAACCAAAAAAGTGAACAATAGTTATTTACAATTTGACCTTTTTACTTTTGCCCGCATAAATTTTGCAACAGGCGGATTTATTTTTCTGCTGATGTTTTTTTTTATCTAAAATGCAAAATAAATAAATTGAATTGAAATGTGACTATCGAGATTCCTGGCTTACATCGCTGATATCCTGCTCGAAAATTAAAGGTTAAAATCAAGTCAGCTTTCAGTTGCTCGTTTTTGTTTTATTTGAGCAAAAAAAAAATCTATGTTGCGAATATCAAAAACTCGACTTCAACAGAGCGATTCTACGTTTTCAGAGGAATGTAGTCTTACTGACGATTTAAGCCAAGTAAGAAAGTGATTGATTTTTAGAGGAGTTCCGCACAAATTTTGTACCCCAAAACGAGAATATAGCACTCATTATTTTAACAAACTCTAATCAAAAATATTGTTCAGGTTAACTTACCAACTTTTTGGTACTTTTGCAAAATTTTGTAAATTAAATTGGCAAAAAGTGTGCGAATTAAAGACAGAACAGCCCCACGAAGCGGGGACAAACTGCGAGTTTTAGTACTTGGAACTTTTAACCAAATCAAATTTAGCTCATTTTTTGAAAACGCAAAACGACGAAGAAAATTGTTACCCCTCTTACAAATGAAAAAAAATGTTATATTTTGGCCCATAGATTTTATTAATTAAATTGGCTTTAGTTCATTTCATATTCGCTGAATGGTTTATTAGAAAAATAAAATGGTCTATAGAAAATCCATTTTCGGATCAAAATAAAGCAAGGGCGGTTTTTCTAATTAATATCTGTTCGCGGCCCAAATGCCCAAAGTGGTGTTCAGGGGGTGAAAACATGGTTAATTTAATAAAGATGGGGATCGGCCCAGTTCAAGCTTATTATCAACATTTCATATCGCTAAACCTGTGAAACAAGCATCTTATTATAAGATACTCAGTAGCTTAGTTTTCTATGTACAAATATTATTCGAGATTCTCAAATTGCGATAAATGTAAAAAAAAATTTGGAATAAAATCTAGTTTAGGGACAAAATTATGGGGGTTTATACGGTTTGCAATACACAGGATACACCGTTAACCCTCCACTAATTTTTGTTTTTTAACTGGACGGTTAACGGGTCAGTGCATAGGCGATTTTTTTTTGGGAAATTTTAAAAATCGAAACTGGACGGTTAACGGCAAATAAGCATTTTTATAAATACTGGCTACGTAACAGCGCAGGGTGTATATATTCGTTTATTCCTAGACGTACGTTTTTACTTAAAACCAATAAGAATGATACTCAACGTTAAGAATTCACAGAACTCTAAAACTCATTTTATGGCACCTTTTCGAAGAAAACTACCAGGCTATCCCTAGTTAAATATTCGTTTTGAAAGGTCCGCTTTTTTCCGGAATCAATCGACCAATTGTTTTGTTGAGGTAAATCTTTTTATATGAGGGGACACTTATCTAGGGATTAGTTTAAACAATTTTGATTTGCATTTTCAATTGAAAACAATTTAATTCTGTTCTTTTCTAATTTATTTTATTCAGTTTTTTTCTTATTTGGCGTGTTGCCAACGAGGTATTGTCCTAAAAATGTGATTATTTTCGTACTTCAAATTATTTTGACATTAACAAAACGTCGGTCAATGACAAAATGAATAACGTAAAAAGATATACAGGGACTCACAAAAACGGCCACTTTCATGCGTTCAGAACCAAAGTCAGCAACACATCAAATTATTGAGTTTCATGTAGAGGTTTATGGATTTAATTTATTACAGGGGGTCTCGCAATGAGGCGTGTTTTCGGGAAGACTTGTAGTTCCAATAAAATGGTTGTTGCACGTTAATTTTCACCGTAAAGTTTTCGTTGGCCAGCAGTTATGTATACGATACTTCGTGAGATATAAGTATAAACACAATATTGCACGAGACCAAATTGCGGTTAACGCCTTCTGCTGCCCGCAAAGCACGACGATAATAACGTTACTTTTAATAAGCAATTCCCAGATCTCAAGAAAATTTAGAACTTTTACTAAGGAATTTTCGAAATACGGCAGTTGTATTTTTGCTTGTTGACCATGTTTGTTTTCATATTATTATTATTTTTCTGAAATTTTTGGCTCTTGATTGCTCCCTGGCGCCAAAAATGGCACTTTTTTTAATTGATGTTTAAAGCCACTCTAATTGTCCTAGCACGGAAATTAAAATAAGAAATAACATTTTTCTGTTCGTTAACGTCCATAATCTATCCAATTCTAAGCTTACTTACGAAACTTCGCCAAACGAGACAATAAAAGATTAAAAAGTATAAAAAAAGGAGACAGAAAAATAAGCACGACTTTGAATCGTTTACACAACAAGCGCTTTTGTGGTTTTGCCTAAATTGAACGGGTCCTGGTTTATTAACCGCGTGACACCAAGAAAACCTTATAACGGTATTGAATCAGGCACTGAAATTAACAACTGAATTTTCATTTGTTCACCGCAAACTTTGGTGGTTCGGGATAGGAGCGATTTTCGGACATTAAAAATGACGCAAAACACGAGAGATTGTACTGAATCGAATATCAAGCCTATATTGTGTAGGGGTATGATAGAAATTGCGTAGGCGAATCACGATAATGTAAAATAGCCATTACGTAACTCGAAAATAATGCTCAATACTTCTTTTTGGTACAAAATCGAGATCATGGAAGATACGAATTCATTAATTATTGAAGTCTAACGCCATTGTAAGAAAATAAGCGTTTTTTATTTCTAAAAAAAATTTTTGTTCAGCCAATAATGAACTTTGCTCAGAAATCTTGCGACATACGCCTTCTGGGAAAACCTGTTGAGTGGAAAATATATTTCAACAATATATACATATAAATGTATCAAAGTTACTTGAACTAGACACAAATCAATGATAATTAAATTGCAAGTTCAGTCCTACAAACCACATTATTTATAAACGATTTGAAAAAAAACGCTATTATTTTGACTAGCAATATTTAAGAAGCATTTGTGTTAACAACTAAACCACAAGTCTATTTTGCAGAGTCTGATTTTTGGACGCATCACGAAACGTGATTTCATTTCAAACGTTTCGTTTACGGTCGCTCAATTGTTTTTTTTTGTATTTTTACATAACAGTACGACATCACGTGAACTTTACACTTTATTAGAGTCTTCTCAAGGATATCTTAAGGAAGTTGATGACCTTAAAGGCAATAATTTGAATTCTGTGTTTTTCTGTCCTTAAGGCTTAAGGCTACGGGCTGTCCAAGATAAAAAAAAATCGGAATCGCGTGTTTTTAAATTATGCCTTTGTTTAAGTAATTGTTTAAACTTGAGATATGATGTCCTTAATTTTCTTAAATTAACTAACCATCACCAGCAATCGTGTCATTGAGTTTTCTGAAGGTTAATTACAATAGAAGTTACTTTTATTCAATCATTAACTCACTTGTATTATACAAGTTGTATATGATATAAGCATGTTTTGACCAAACAAGAAATCTCTAGAACTCAAAGGACAAATGAACTTGGTCGGGTTTGATTATCATAGCGTACGCCGTACGCTGCGTACCTCTTAAATTGCTGTAAACAGAAAATCTTAAAAGCAAAAATTTTGTCAAATTCAAAATAAATTTGAAACTTATTTAAAACTGAAAAATCAATGTTCCATTAATTGTTTTATTCTTTTTAGACGAAATCGAATAAAAAATTAAACAAATGCACGTTTATTTCTTCTACTTTTTTGGCTTTAATTTATTTATTCGTTTATTAGCTGGCTTTGGTCGCTAAATGTGTGATGTAGGGATTTCTGAACTTAACCCACGGAGGGCCTCACAATAGTATTACATTTCATAATTTTTCAACAATAACGACACTTACTATTTTTTTTGTAAACTTGGTTTGTCAAAAGCGCGAATTTAAGGCAAATTTGGGCTCGAATGTGGCTCCTAAGTTCAAACTATAAGTTTTTTCATGAAATGTTTTAATGACGTACACGGTGTACAGAAACCACCTACCTAAGTAAATTAACACTAACTAGGTTAAAAATTTTCAATTAAGTTAACAAAACTGTTTTGTCGATGTTAGAAAAAAAAACACTATAATTTCCAGTAAGTTAACGTTTTTTTACGTTTTGAGAACTTCCGGTTTCGCAGTTGTCAACTAAGTTAGCACTTTTCAGTTTATTTAACACTTTTTTACACTTAAAGTTTGTTAACGTATGTAGATAGGTAGTATAATTCACGTATTTTCACGTTAATTACGTATTTTTATGTGAATCACGTATTTTTACGTCAATTACGTATTTTTTGTACATACGTTGTGTTCTTATCTGCGAATTTGGACCGTAGAATAGTGTCGTGTTGTAGTGTATTTTGTTTAATCACCGTGAGTATCCGCTTTGGACCGGTTCCTAAGCTAATTGTCTGTCATAAAGCGGCATTTTAATCTTTCCTCCACGTGAAACCAGAAAAAAAGCTGGATAAAGAGTGCATCGTTGAGACATTTCGTGCTTTCCGCAAATAAGATCATCCAGGTTTTAGTCCTATTTTATTTTAGTTAAAATGCTACACTTTGATGTATAATATAAAAAGATTGTTTTAAGTTTCATAGAAAAAAAAGACTACCCAAAACTGCTCAATTATATATTAAGTGAGAATTAAAAAAAAACAATAACTTATGATATCTTTGCCCAAACTTTAAACTCACGGGCGACAACCTGTACCGGATTCAGTTAACCCGCAAAAATAATACTGTATACGATTCATATTGATAAATTTCAGTTTTGATACTCAAAAACTTGTGTAAAATATTATTTTTGTGGGAAATGGCAGGCATACGTTTTATGACGACATAAGTGCAACGAGAGGTCCTTGACATTTGGAGAAGGTACACGTGCTCTCCGGTCACGACCGAGGTTATCTTTTTTTTTCATTAAATTGTATAAATTTATTTGAACGGCAAAAGTGAAAGTGGTTTCATAAAAAAGTTTGATCTCTGTAACAAACTGATTGAATCATGAAGTTTTTAAAATATTTAAAATATTTTTTTCAACGGGCGTTCCAAATGCCTTGACCGGTTCTCGCTAATTTGAAAAACCGTTCCTTATTAAGTACCTGTCGGTTTATGGCGATACATTTTGACTTTTCGACCTCTTATACTTTCGACCAAAACTTCATGATACCAATTTAGTCGGTGCCATTTTAACATAGTAAATTACTAATTGCGTGAGTTGTAACATGACCAGGTCGCTTTCAGCTTGTCCACACATTATATTTTTTTTGAATGGAAGAAATTCTCGAAATCGTGAACATTTGGTTCAAATGTTAAAAAGCATAAAATGCCTTCAAAGTTATGACAGTTTCAATAACATTTTTTTAAAATTGATTATGACGAAACCTAATTGCATCATTCAAATTCGTTCCCCCTTAAAGTTTATTAACGTGATGGTTATTTTCACGGCTAGTAATTATGGCACCGGTTGACATTAAATTAATCTTATATTAGCCGCAGTTTGTTGTTTATACACCTATAGCTCAATTTTTGACACATTCCTAATCGTATATGGGATTAAGTTATTTAAAGCGATCTAATCAACTTACCTGCATATCACGAAATACGTACACGATAGTAAGCGGAGGGTCTGTAAGTGAATTGCAAGCAACGCCTATTGGCTCATGGTTTTTAATAGGCGCCTCCTATTGACTAGCGTCTTTTAGCCACGCAAATGACTCACCGCGTTGCTTGTAATGGTAAGTTACCGTTCGTATTGGTAACTACAGTGGCTACAGCATTTACTTTGGTTTTTTACTCTTAATTTCACTTGTAAACCATGTAATAATGCACACACTTTGATTTTCACTAACATATAATGACTATATTCTCGGCCAGGTGAAGAGTGAAACGTAATAACGATATCTTGCAAGTAATCGTTTATTGTAAAATATTATATATTTATTAAAGACAAAGAGCATGCGTTGCTCTCGGTACTAACATCGTCGACTTCTCATAAAAGTAAAAAGGGATCTCTTTTATACGGAGATCTGGGAAAGAGGGTTTCCTTTGTGAAGCGGGGTATGTAAACAACAATATTGACGCGCTCGGTATGCGAGTAAATAATAAAATAGGCGCGCAAATAGTAACCGCTGAGAAGTCGTATTGTTTGGTCAATACATTTCTTCCCCCTTTCACAAAAAAATGAAATTTTTGTTAAAGAGAATTTTACACAAGGTGGCAGTTTTGAGCAAAATAAAGTAAACTTTTAAAATCATCTACGCGTGATTAGGCGGTACTTCTGTTGGTTGCATAAAGGCCCGTTGTTTGTATCTTTAATTTTAATTTTTTCTCCCAGTCGTATAACCGGCAATTTCATGATGATTATCATGCAAATGCTTTCTTCGAGAGTCTAAGCCGAAGTACTTGCGGCTACATTTTTTTAAATACTTTTTGATGGTGTTTTTAGGAACTATAATGCTGAAAGTGATTAAATGAAAGTGCTGAAAATGATCAATTGTTTGTGAATATTTAGTGGAAATATTTTTATTTATTTTGCCTTTGCTATAAAAAGATCACCTCCAAATAAGAATATTATATTCTAAATGTATACTAATAATTCGATTGTAGCACTATAGCAATTTTTTCTTCATATGTACAAGACCTTATAACAATACCTTAAAAAAACGTTTTCCATGGTGCCATTGCCAATGGCCTATTGCTTTGTCTAATTACGTCGTTTACAATTTAGATCAAAAGGTTTCTGAAAATGTCAGTTTTGGGGCTAAGTCGGAGTTTCGAGTATTAAGACGGATCATGCGAAAACGAGGCGTTTTAAATTGACCGATTGCGGCTCCTTGCAAATGTAGGGGATGTGTATATTTCAAATCCTGGTCAAAATAGACTTTATATCTCAATTACGCGCTACCTTGACAACTTAATTAACGTCTTATTAAGTCTCCGATTTACTGCAGTTGGTCATTTTTTTGCTTTGACGTCAACTGAGAATAAAGAAAAAGCCGAGTAAACGAAAAACTGTAGTCTTATTTATATCAAAGAAAGTTGTGCGGTCGAACACACCGTTATTTTGAATGTTCATTTCGTATTCTCATTCAATGGCGCAAAATTAGATCCCCGAGATTAAACTCGTGGTTTACATGAGTTTACCGGTAAATTTGTTTGGTCGACCTCTGGTGAAACCATTTTCCCACACTCTTCTACATGTCACGATAGTTACAGGGTTAGGTAATATAGATTCTAAGCCGTTTTTGGTGACTTATATTCGCTCAGCGCACTCGCGAACAAAAAACGGCTTAGCATCTATATTACCTCACCCTGTAGATTCAGAATACAGTTTATTCCCCCGCAACAAGACCGTGCGCTCATGTTTTTTATTTCATACAAAAATTGAAAAAAAATATGCTTTTCAGATGCGTTTTCAACTTTTGAAGCAGAGTCCACTACGTGGTTTTTTCACGTCACTGAGGCGAAAATTTAAGTCCTTTTTCTTGACAACAAAGCGTTGGGTGCCGAATTGACATTATACGTATGTTCTTCTGTGGTTGCCGCTTGTTAACAATTAACTTACAACATGACGCAACAGCCCACTAAATGAGCTCAGGTTTTGTGGGAAGACATTCTTGCCGGAAAAATTTAATATACACCAGTTGTACAGTTATCTTTCNGCTTCAAAATACTACTTTACTGTGAAAAATGCTTCAAAAAATACGTAGGCGGATTTTTTTGGAAAAATGATGAAAGATAACTGCAAATGAAAGATAACTGAAAATAGGTAGTTTGAAAATTTTTGCTAAAACGACGAAAGATAACTGAAAATAGGCTCAAAAATGAAAGATAACTGTACGAAAGATAACTGTACAACTGGTGTATTACAGTTTTTCATTTCATTTTTTAAGTCAATGCTTTTGTTACCTCAGCTTTTTTGGACAACATCTTAAAGCGGTAAATTCAAGATTGCCTTAAGCGTTTTAGCTTGAAAATTTTAAGTAATCTCGCGACCACTAAGCGTCGCGAAATAGCATTTGAAAATAGAACTCGCGACCACTAAGCGTCGCGAAATAAAATTTGAAAATAGAACCGTTGTTTTCAAGCATAAAAGCCTTGCAGTAGTCTACGCCGTGAATAGTACCCATCAGGAGTTCTAGTAATACTATTCACCGGGTAAAAAGTATACTTCCGGTATTTTTAGCGGGATCAATGCATTTGGTCTGTAAGCTATTCTGTGTAAAATACTGCAGTGTGTTTATGCTTAAAAACAACTGTCGCGAGTTTTATTTTCAAAAGCTATTTCGCGACGCTTAGTGGTCGCGAGATAACTTAAAAGGTTTAAGTCGAAACGCTTCATTGTGCGACATTTGTCCGATCATTCAATGCTATAATTCATAATTTGACGTACATTTTGATGTAAATTTTGCCAGTTATATACTAGTAGCAGTTATATACTAGTAGCATCTTTTGGCTCTGTATTAATATAAGCTAATCACATATGTAACATTTCTTCGATTCTACAAATTAAGCTCAACAGAAAATCTGCCCCAAATTCGAATCTATTTTTCAAAAGCAGCAAAATATATGAATATATATTTTATTTTTCAAGCCTCAGCTAAAAAGATTTTAGACTAATAATGACAGATTGAATCCGATTTTTGCTTCCACCTTGTCATTTTTCTTTTTCGAATCCAAATTCATCCGAACAGCCGTTCTTTGTTCGCTTTTACACCTCCATATGTTAAAGCTTAACTCTAATATATACCATGTTTTTGTAAAATTATGATTTATTATTAACCTAGTATTTAAGTAACTTGAAAGCCGCCACCGTTAATTTGACGAACTATTTTTTGCGAATCGTCTGATTGATGGGAATTTAATCGAAGTAAGGTCTCGAAGTACACCAGATGCCTCGTTATAGGGCTACTAAATTGGTTTTGAAAAATAGCTTTATAACGAGTTTTTAGCCCTACAACAGATTAGGCCTACGCAAAAGCGTGATTTAAAGCTGGGAAAACTTGTTTTTGAACTAGCCCTATAATGAGTTTTTGCAATCGCGCAATTCGCAAAATAGCCCTATAAGTTATAGGCTATAACAGAAATACCCGTATAATGGATTCGATAAAAAGTGGAAAAAATGTAGCCCTATAACGAAATTTAGGCCTATAATCGATCAGGCGTAGGCGGAATTGGCGGAAATTTATTTTCTCGAAAAGTAGCCCTATAACGAGTCATCTGGTGTATTTAGAGTCAAAAAGTTTTTGACCTGTTATTTGTCACAAGTGGCCCTATATCAAATTCATAGCATGCACATTGAGAGACTCTTGACTGTAGTAAAATAACGTATTGTTTTAGTTTATCGACCGCAGTAATGGCATTGTTCGCGAGTCACTTTCGCTTAAAAGCCAAGTGTCGAAAAAGTTGCAGCTTCAAACGACGCGCTTTCGAAATTGGATGAAGTCACGAAGTCACACGCGTTTGGAGAATGAGGACTCCTTCAATGATGAAAGTACCACGGTCGACCGGGACAACAAGGGCCAGCATCGAAGTGGCGATTCGAAAACACTCATCAAACTCAACGATTCCTTAAACGAAACGTTTTGAGCATAGCAAACTCTTCTCTCTCTTTTTCTCTCGCTTTAACATTTGCCCATTCGATAACGGTTTTTTTCCTGTTTGTTTCTCGCAAAGTGTCAGTTCCATTCACAATAAAACAGTAAAGAAATGAGTATTTTGTGTGAAGTCTT
>SCLG01000163.1:190341-208303 GCA_004367875.1 Oikopleura albicans | reverse complement strand
GAAAAAAAATCATTTTGTGGTCAAATCGACCACTTGGGTGGTCAGGGGTGGTCATAGGGTATTTTTTTGTCATAAACTATTATATTATGGAAAAAAAATGATCTCAGATGGTCATTTTTTAGTAGTTTTGAGAAAAACCATTTTTTGGGTCATTTGTCCACCCGGGCGGACAGGAGTGGTCTAGCAACCTAAATCGAGGATGCTGTCGAGGGATTGATCTACTTAACAGTTTTAAAAAAAAATCAGGTCAAACTAATGTGCCTAAGGGGGTTAAAATAATGGTACAAGATTTTAGCGGAAAAATGGTCAAAATTGAAAAAAAAAGTACTTTTTTGAGTACTTTTTCAAAAATTTTTTTTTGGCGGTGTTATTAGTTTTTCGAGCTCTATCGATCTGCAAAAGTAGTTTTGTGATTTGGGGAGGTCGAAAAAAAAGTTGTTCTTTGATTTTGAGAACCACCATAACTTATAGAACTCCCGTATTTATAAGAGATTGTAAAATATACCCGGTTCTTACTGGTTAGATTTTGACCTGCTTTTTAAACCCATCCGCATGCCAAATCCTTAATTGGCCAGCTTGTATCACTTTACTATTTTTTTGCGCTTATTGTCATAAATAACCCCAAAATGAAGTCATTTTTGATATGGTTTGCTCATTGATTCGCCGTACTACACTGTAATGATGCTTTAGTGTAATATTTTAAAAGTGAGTTTACACAGTGCAACTGTAAAATATTAGAGTTCAGTTAAACATTAGTGTATATAGTCTGTATTACGGTAATAATAATTGAAAAAACAAATCCGCTGTCTTGAGCATGCCTGCCGAGCTCGAAAATAAATAATGAGCTGGCCAGCCTGGCCTATCGGACTCGACTACTAGCCAACTAGTACTAAAAACAGAAAATGAACTAACCTGTGGCGCTGAAATTTGAAATGGGCTGTGATGAGCTAGCCTGTTGTGTTAAAATTGAAATAAACTGCGCTTAGCTGGCCTTTTGAGCTGGAAAATATACATATGTAGAAATGAGCTGGCCTGGACTTGCCGTTAGAGTCAAACAATAAACATGTTTTTTAGACATTTATTTGTTAATATGTTTGAGTAACAGAATTGTTTTAAGAACGCGTTTGTTATAACATTTTTGTGTGCCTTTAGAGAATACTAAATACTTCTTTAACACTGGTGAAAATGTTTGACTCTTGTTACTTTGGTTGAGGGTATGTGTCTGTCTAAACTTCAAAATAACTCGAATCATAAACTCATTCCTCGTTTTCGGTATGTCACAGGGCCCACATAAGGCATCAATTCCGGAATAATATTCGGAAAGTTTGATTGTGGAGTAATGGCGGACGACACGCTATTGTTGCACAGAAGCAAGTTTGAATTATAGTACCCGAGGATTTGAATTTTGATAGGGCAAAATCTCAACTTAATTGAAAAATGTAATGTCCTTCAGTTCTGTTACATTGTGATGTTTCTTGTCATTTTTTTCCGTATGAGAAAATGTCGAACAAACTTTTGAATAATGTTTACAGGTAATTTTAGAGAGCAAAAACCTTTTTGCAAATTTACCATGTGAATGTAAAAAAAGTGTCACTACGGTCTATTGAACTTTAACAATCTGATACTCTTGTTGGACCTCAACTCACCAGGTCGCGCTATTTCATATAATGACTTTCAAATCCGGAAAACAGTAAGACGAAAGCAAAAAATGTAATTTGCATTATTGCTCTGTGAAAAGTTATATATATTATCGAGCTTTATATAAAGAAAAAAATGACCACAATAACATTTATTTTATTAAACATGTTAAATAATAACATTTATTTTTATTTTGCGATTGTATTTATCTGAAGGTCTTTAACATTTATTTTATACATATTTTAGCAGTTGAAAGACCAATGTTTTTGGGAAGTGCATTTCCTCATCCAAACTCATTAGCGCAAGTGGATATGATGACGTCGTTTTTTCAGCAATAAACCGCCAAAAAAACATTAAAACCGCGAAGGAAGTCAAATGAATGTGAAACACGGTGCATCGCGGTGGTCCTGAAAACTCGTAAACATTTCCATGCCCATGAATGACGTTTTTCAAATATTTTACAAACGACTTTGAGTTCCACAAAACAAACTTTGACCTCGATTACGATAACTAAAGTTCCTATTGAAGAATTTGGCTTAGTTTGTGCTCATGTATTGTTTCCGGCCATACTTCCGGTCACCAATATAAGAAAAAAAAGTAAAAACCGGTAAAAGCGGAAGTGAAAAAAAAATCTAAAAATTATATTGACGAAATTTTAAACGAAAACAGCTACCAAAATTGTTATTTTAAGACATTTATTTGTTAATATGTTTGAGAAATAGAATGGCTCTTAGTAGCGTTTTTGTCGTAAGATCTTTTGGTTGGTTTTACTGAGTACTTTTTCAATTTCTTGAGGAATTGAGCTCGTCGCGTTTGCCAATCGAGAGGTGAATTAAATCGAAATCCTTCTCGAACACCTGTGAATGAGTTTGATTCGTTTTTTTTACTTCNCAAATATTTTACAAAGGACTTTGAGTTCCACAAAACAAATTTTGACCTTACGATAACTAAAGTTCCTATTGGAGAACTTGGCCACCAATATATAACAAAAAAAAGTAAAAACCGGTAAAAGCGGAAGTGAAAAAAAAATCTAAAAATTATATTGACGAAATTTTAAACGAAAACAGCTACCAAAATTGTTATTTTAAGACATTTATTTGTTAATATGTTTGAGAAATAGAATGGCTCTTAGTAGCGTTTTTGTAGTAAGATCTTTTGTTTGGTTTCACTGAGTACTTTTTCAATTTCTTGAGGAATTGAGCTCGTCGCGTTTGCCAATCGAGAGGTGAATTAAATCGAAATCCTTCTCGAACACCTGTGAATGAGTTTGATTCGTTTTTTTTTTACTTCGGTTGAGCGTATTCCAAAAGTAAGTCACAGTTAAACAATGTTGGACCCACATGTTAGTAAATCGGATATTTATCACTTTAGAATCATAAACTCGTTCCTCGTTTTCGATACTTGATAGGGCTCTGGTAAGCTGATCCCAAACTCTGAATAAGATTCTGGAATTGTAATTGCGGGGTAATCATAGATGCAAAACTATTGCTGCATACAAACACTTTCGAGCTCTAGTACCCGGGATTTGAATTTTTATAGTTAAACTCTCAGGGGAAGGAGGTTTTGGGAACCCGTAGCCTACCCAAAAATACTTCCAAATTCGGGCCGTAGGGGGAAAATGTGTGTACATATACAGGAAAATGTGTGTATATGTAATAATAAAATGTATGTATACACTTACTTAAAAAAATTCATAATAGTTCGCATTAATCCAAAAAAAAACTGTTAAAGCCAAATTGTACAGCTCGCCAAACTACGTCGACCTGACTATTCCCGAAAATTTATTTGGGCCGCCAAAACCCCATAGAGAGCTGTTTGAAATCTCCAACCCAAGCAAAAAATACCGTCAATGTAATTTTTTCGAAAAGTTTAGGGGGGTCAGCAATACTCGTTTTGACCTACGGGGCCTCCATATGCCTTAAATCAACGAAAAACAAGTCGTGTGTATATATACACACACATCCCCCAGGGAGTTAAGATGCGATCAAAAATGTAATTCGACTTAATTTGGTTCGACTTAATTGGGTTCTCGAACACTGCGATTTTGGTCCTAAAATTGAACTTTTTCAAGAAGAATACTGTTTGATTAGTTTAATTTAGAGAGACAAAAAAACACAACAAGATTTCAAATTCCCGAAAACGGTAAGAACAAAGATAAAAATGTGATTTTCATTATGGCTCAGTGAAGAATTATATATTTTATCGTGCTTTATATCAAAAATGACAACCTTATTAATGAGTGATTTATTTAAATGCGATTATATCTGAAGGTCTTAAACATTTATTCTATACATATTTTCAGTAATATCAATTGATACACCATTGTTTTTATTGAGAAGTGACATGTTCTTAAGGCATTTTGCATGTCCTCGTCCATGTTTTAGCAAAGATATAATATTATGACGTCGTCCTTTCACCAGCATGTTATGCAATTTTCGCGAAATTTCGACACGTTAACTCCCAATAACAAATGTTGGACCCGGTAAAAAATAAGTGACCGGTTAACGGTGGTCAAAGGCGCTATCGCTGGTAGTCCAAAAGTATCCGGTTCACGGCAAATTGCGCAATAATGGTGGATTAATACTTGACCGGTTGACTGCCCACCCTGTGCACGGTAATCAATTAAGGACGTTTTCTGAGTTGTCTGTTAGATGATGCATTTCAATTTAAATTGAATCGGAAAACGGATAATTATATATACAAACGTATATGGAAGCCGTCTACCGTATTTAGGGAATCTATCGGAAGTTGCGTCCGACAACGCGTCGTATCTGCTAACGAGATTCTACTTAAAGCGCCCTCTACATTATTCTGCGTATAAATATAGATATCATTCTGTCGTAACATCATTCAAATTGAATTCAAGTTGATTTGTATCTCGAAAGAAAAAAACAAAGAAAATGATGTTAAAAAGTACAACCGAACAACAAGTCGTTGGAGGTCCTGAAGTACACGAGCGCGCCATTTTTGAATTATTTGGGGTCAACACACCCCCACAAACTCGAAGAAAACAAAGTATCATCAATCCAAGTGTGTGCAATGATGTACGAGACAAGGGTAAGAAACCGGTATCGCCCCTACGTCGACTTTCGGTGATTTGCAGCGAGAATAAACAATCGGTCAAAAAAGTTCTCAAACGGACAAAATCAGCTCTGGTCAAGACCATCAAAACCTTGGAGGAAAAATAAATTTATTTTCACAATTTGTCAATAGCTATAGTAAACGTTAAATTGAAATACTGCTTGTCTATTGTTTGAAATTTAAAATTATGAATAAACTTATTTACTGTAATAATAATGGTTTCCGTGAAGACGATTTCAGAATGAAGATTAATTGTAGCATATTTATGACCGATTTCAATTGCAATTAAATAAATAAGAAACATTGACTGGGACTATCCCAGTGGGACGTATTTAATAATTGGCAAATACGAGCGGACAATGGAAGCTTACATTCAAACTTCAACCCGGGACCGTACAACGCACGACTGCGGTCATACACAGAATTTTTAATAACTCTAATAACTTGTTACTAGTATATTTTTTGTATTGTAAATGTTTTCCCAACGATTGTTAATGCCCTTCGTTAGCCTCATAATAAACCGACAATTTGTATCTTTCGTCCTAGTAGAGATATTTAAGAATTAAAATTCAGAAAATTAATTAAGCATGACTGATGTACGGTCCATGGTTTAGTACTAATAGTATTTTCAAAACCAACAAATCCTCCCCGTTTTTCTTTCATTTTTTTAATTACTGACGTTTCGCAATTTTTGCCAATACCACTCCAACCTAACGCTTATCCAACGCAAAATTATCCAAGATTTACAACACTGCTTATGGAAGCCCCAAGCGATCCCGACCCAGGACTCGACAAGCGAGCCCTACCCGACCCGACCCCCTCGTCGGCGAGTCGTCGCTAGTAACACAAAGATCTGAATTATGAATATTAATCTGTTAGTTTTGAGCTGAAACTATTATATGTTTTATAACATGCTATGACATTTTCGTTGCGTTACCCAAGTGATGTTAGAAACCTAAATCAGGTTATGCCTCTAGCCGGGCCACAAAATATTTACCATCGCCAGTTGTCATATCATATGGGCCATATCATATGGCCCATATGGTTGGGCTCAGAGTTGGTTCGTTGGGTTGGGTTCGGTTAAGGCGCCCAACCCATTGCAACGCCATCTTTTGTTAATACGGCCTGAGTTCAACGGAAATGTACGCAATGTACAACCCTTATTTGGGTAAAAAGCTTGCTAAGTAGTCTCGCACTTGCATTTTTCGAATAAATTTCACCAACCAAATCTAATGGAAAGCTACCAGGTGATATGATCCATCAAAATTCTGGTGATAATCAAATTGAAAATGAAAACAGTCAATGATTGACGTCAATAGTGATGTTTTGGAAAAACGATGCTAATTAATGGTGAATTGATGATAAAATTCCCAAATAAGGTGATTTTAACATTGAAACAAAACATTCTCACTAAAACGATAAATCCATTTTTATTTACAGCTGTTCAGACACTTGTTTTTTCAAGTTTAATTGTGGACCATGATTTATGGATTAAAATTTTCATATACCAATTATACGGTCAAATCGGTTCTACATATCAGTGTTGGAATCGTTGGGACCAAACGGTTGGGTATTACGAATAATTCGACCGTTGGCCAACTTTTCCAACAATACTACATAGTCTATGTAACATAGAGAACCGAAACATTTCAGCAAACATTTAATATAAACATACATGTGAAATAAGTTTTATCTTTATTTATAGTCGTGATTGAATTACATATATTAGTTTTTACTCAAAGCCACGTTCTCCAAACAAATTGACCTTCAAAAAATTCTAGAGCTCGCCACAGAGATTTTTTGAATTTTATTTTTCCACATTTTTTACTTTTTAAGTTACTTTTTAAGTTCTATAATTTGACAAATTTAGTTTTTAACTAAATAAGCCCAAAATAATTGAAGGACCGTTTTGGCGAAAAAAGTATAGGGACCAAAAGAATCGAAGCGAATATAAAATAGAAAATACACACATTAACATGCACACGAATTGAAAACAAGAATGCAACGATTTTTTTCAATTTAATTTCTCACTCAATCACAGCAGATATTATTGAAGATATTATTTTAGGTAAGTTATTAGCATTAACATGTGTCAGACCAGAGATGTAAAAGTTCTGTTCTAAATTTCAGAACAGAACAGAACAGAACGCTCGTTCTATTTTGTGATGGTTCTCCAATTTTCGTGTGATGACAATAGAACGTTCAGTTCATGTGATAGGATTTTTTGCACGAAAAAAACGTTCTATTTTTTAGAACGTTCGTTCGTTCGTTCTTTTGTTCTTATATTAAAAATGAGTCGAATTATTTGTATATGTTGGGTCAGAGTGGGAGTTGGGTGACACGAGAAAGAAAAAAAACTTGCTCATTAGCGGAAGAAAAAAACTGACGCCCAAATTGGTTGTATGAAAAATTTTGATTGGGTAGTGACACATTTCAGACTTTTGCACAGGGAAACATATAATTTCTTGAAACTCACATATAGTCCCTCACCCAAATAGGTAACAAATGACATAATTACCCAAATAGGTAACGATTTTTTTCAAAGTTCAATTACCCAAATAAATTTTTTTATGTCAAGATTTTTTTATGAAAAACGATATTTTTTTAATTCAAAACTTTGAATAGAAAAACTATATTGTTTTTACCGCTCTCGATACATACAAGCTATTACTATGTACAGGGGTCACTCGATGTGCATATTCGATGTCTGAAAAACGTGCACATCGAGAGAGACATGCACATCGAGAGACTCCTTACTGTATATACTGTATAACATCAAACAGGTCATTTTCAGGCCTAGGTAACCCAAGTACCCAAATAGGTAACAAGTACCCAACAAGGTAACAAAATTTTAAGAACAATGTTGTTACTCATTTGGGTGATGGACTGTATATGATACATTTTGACCCGTTGATTACGATGGTGAAAGCGCCGGCCAAATTTAACGAAAAATCGGGTTTTTCATATTTCTCATGATACTGTAGCCCCCGTTCTGACGTCATGTGACGTCCTAACCTATTTTGGGGGTGACAAATCCAATTTTGAGGTCTATTTGCGTACGGGGCGCTCTAACCGGAAGTTCACGAAAACTACCGGTTTGAGACCCCATATTGACTGAAATTATCGGTTTTGATTAGCTCTAGGGGAAATTGAGGCCAAGGATTTCGAATCTGAAGCTATTTTCAAGTTCTGCAAAAAAACAGAACTTTTACATATCTGTGTCAGACAGTGACTTGCATATGAATCATATGATATGATCGAATTAAAAACTCCATTAGGAGGCTACCTGAGGCGGGGCTCGCATTAAATTGTTATTAGGCTACCATATTGGTCACAAAAGCTGCATCGACATCTGTATATTTATATATATATATGAATCTATACTGTGGTTTGCGACATGTCGCGACACGAAATCCTGATCAAGGAAAATAAAATCTATTTAATGATTAATGATGAAACTATATACATGTATGTATTTTGCCGTTTGATCAATTTCTGTCGGTCAGTTTCTAAATAAGGTATGTCTTAAAACTTCGAGTTAAAATCTATCGAATAGGTCCGTTAATACTTCCTGAACTACGCTAATACTTAACAAGCTAGAATTTATGGTGAAGTCATTTTATTCATTTTAAAGTGAAGTGTAATATTTTCATAATCAAGTTTATTTGAAACTATTTTGAAAATTGGTTGTTACGGAAAAATGTTCATTGTAACATTATAAGTTTGTCTCAGTCAGACTGTCTGACAGTCTAAAAACATAACTGAATTATGATTTTTATACATATCTCATAGGACCCGGTCCGTACAGTTAAGATCTTTTTTCGCTGAGCATATTGTATTTAATTATTGTGGGCTTATATGGCCTATTTCAAATAGCCTTAGGCCATATAATTTGGCCTATTTTAATAGTATTTAAAAATTGTTTTGGCCATATTGTGTCTGAAGCTCAGAATAAAAATGACCTTCGAAAAATTCTAGGGCCCTCTACACAGTGTTGGAAACGTTGGGTTTTGGGAAAATTTGAGCGTTGGGAAAAAATCGACCGTTGGCCAATTTTTGCAAGACCTTTTATGAATTTCATTTTGAACCTTTTTCTTACTAAGTTTTTGAGCTCTACAATATGGCTAAAATATTTTTTTAATAAATAGGCCCTATAGGCCCACAATAATTGAATAAAGTATACTCAGCAAAAAAGATCTTAACTGAACGGAACCGGGTCCTATGATATATAGTAAGTAAAGTGAGAATAGTAAAAGCACCAGTCTATAAAGCATATTTTGAAACGCAGTTTTTGATTAAATTCTCGTTTTTATCAGTTCTTCGGGCAAATTATAAGGACCGAGGTTCAATTAGGTTGTGGCATCAGATGATTACAAGTTTGAACTTTGAGGCTGCTGTTGACTTCCTGTTGGAACAAGCCAGTAGTCAAAAATAACCAAACGGTTGAAACAAACCCTCGGCCATCGGTTTTATCTGCTGCTTCCCGTCTCAAATCTTCTTCGATAAAAAAGGCCAGAAACAAACCCAGTAGAAGTAGAACCGTTATACCGATTAAGGCAATTATTTCACCACCAATCTAAAATGATCTCAAATTATTTTATTTATTACTTTGAAAATACAAGTACCAGATAGGTGCCAGAAAATTTTAAACTTTACCGTTTCGTTTTTAACGTAGCTGATGACTGACTGTGACGACTGTGTGATTATAATTGCGAAAATTTGAGAGGANCTATGAACACTAGCAGTTGGCTCAGAGAAAAAAAATCCGAAAAATATTATGGCGTGTGAATGAAATTTCGATAATTTTTTTACAGATCCCCTAGAGCCCATATCAGATTACTTATGAATCTCTACATTATCAATTCGGGTGTTTCAAGGTTGGAACTACAATAAACTTTTTTGGTTCAAAATAAAATATTGACGGGTTCGGAAAGTACAAACGATTTTTTTGAGCGAAAAAAAATACCACGAAAGCAGTCTAGACACTCTTAAACGGAATACTGCTTGTTTATTGTTTGAAATTTAAAATTATGAATAAAGTTATTTACTGTAATAATAATAATGGTTTCTGTGAAGACGATTTCAGAATGAAGATGAATTGTAGTATTTACCACCGATTTCAATTACAATTAAATAAATAAATAAGAAACATTGACTGTGACTGTCCCAGTGGGACGTATTGAATAATTGGCAAATACGAACGGACAATGGAAGCTTACATTTAAACTTTAACCCGGGACCGTACAGCGCACGACTGGGGTCATACACAGTATTTTTAATAACTTGTTACCAGTATATTTTTTTGCATTGTTAATGTTTTCCAAACGATTATTAATGCCCTTCGTTAGCCTCATAATAAACCGACAATTTTCTCTTAGTAGATACCAGTTGTCATATCATATGGGCCATATGGTTGGGCTCAGAGTTGGTACGTTGGGTTAGGTTAAGGCGCCCAACCCATTGCAACGCCATCTTTTGATAATACGGCCTGAATTCAACGGTAATGTACCCAATTTTACAACCCTTATTTGGCTAAAAAGCTTGCTAAGTAGTCTCGCACTTGCATTTTCCGAATAAATTTCACCAACCAAATCTAATGGAAAGCTACCAGGTGACATGATCCATCAAAATTCTGCTGATAATCAAATTGAAAATGAAAACAGTCAATGATTGACGTCAATAGTGATGTTTTGGAAAAACGATGCTAATTAATGGTGAATTATAATAAAATTCCCAAATAAGGTGATTTTAAATATTGAAACAAAACATTCTCACTAAAACGATAAATCCAAGTTTAATTGTGGACCATGATTTATGGATTAGGATTTTCATATACAAATTATATGGTCAAATCGGTTCTACATATCAGTGTTGGAAGCGTAGGGACCCAACGGTTGGGTAGTAGGAAAAATTCGACCGTTGGCCAACTTTTCCAGCAATACTACATAGTCTATGTAACATAGAGAACCAAAACATTTCAGCAAACATTTAATTACATGTAAAATAAGTTTTATCTTTATTTATAGTCGTGATTGAATTATACCCCCTGCGCTGTTATCTTGCAACTATCGCATGAAAAAATCTGCAAGATAACGGAGCGAACGGGGACATCTGCAAGATAACAGCGCAGGGCTTAACACTTACAGATATGCATTCCCGGAAAATTGGCCGAAAAAAATCTGCAATATAACGGAGCCAACGGGAAAATCTGCCAGATAACGGGTGACAAGATACAGCAGGGGGTGTACATATATATTAGATTTTACTCAGCGCCACGTTGTCCTAACAAATTGACCTTCAAAAAATTCTAGAGCTCGCCACAGAGATTTTTGGAATTTTATTTTCCAAATTTGTTTACTTACTTTTTAAGTTCTATAATTTGCCAAAATTAGTTTTTAATTACATAGGCCCAAAATAAAACTAGGGACCAAAAGAATTGAAGCAGATATAAAATAGAAAATACTTAACATGCACACGAATTAAAAACAAGAATGCAACGATTTTTTTAATTTAATTTCTCACTCAATCAGAGCAGATATTATTGAAGATATTATTTTTAGTAAGTTATTAGCACTAACATGTGTCAGACAGTGACTTGCATATGATCGAATTAAAAACTCCATTAGGAGGCTCCCTGAGGCGGGGCTCGCATTATATTATTATTAGGGCTACCAGATTGGTCACAAAAGCTGCATCTACATCTGTATATATACATATATATGCATCTATACTCTGTTTTGCGACATGTCGCGACACGAAATCCTGATCAAGGAAAATAAAATCTATTTAAAGATAAATGATGAAACTATATACATGTATGTATTTTGCCGTTTGATCAATTTCTGTCGTCAGTTTCTAAATAAGGTATGTCTTAAAACTTCGAGTTAAAATCTATTGAGGTCCGTTAATACTTCCTGAACTACGCTAATAATTAACAAGCTAGAATTTTTGGTGAAGTCATTTTATTCATTTTAATGAAGTGTAATATTCTCATAATGAAGTTTATTTGAAATTGATACGAAGAAAATTGGTTGTTACGGAAAAATGTGCATTGTTACATTATAAGTTTGTCTCAGTCAGACTTTTCTGACGGTCTAAAAACATAACTGAATTAAGATTTGTATACATATCTCATAGGACCCGGTCCATACAGTTAAGATCTTTTTTCGCGGAGCATACTGTATTTAATTATTGTGGGCTTATATGGCCTATTTCAAAAAGTCTATTATATGGCCTATTTTAATAGTAGTTAAATATTGTTTTGGCCATATTGTGGAGCTCAAAAATTAGTAAAAAAAGTGTAAGAATAAAATTAATAAAAAGTCTGAGGCTAACTCTAGAATTTTTCGAAGGTCATTTTTATTTTGCGTTTCGAAAAATTCTAGAGCCCTCTACAGACCTTTGATGAATTTCATGTTGACCCTTTTTCTTACTAGCTTTTTGAGTTCTACAATATGGCTAAAAGAATTTTTGAATAAATAGGCCCTATAGACCCACAATAATTTAATACAGTATGCTCAACAAAAAAGATCGTAACTGTACGGGACCGGGTCCTATGATATACATAGTAAGTATAGTATATGTATAGTAAATGTATAGTAAATGTATAGTAAATGTATAGTAAATGTATAGTAAATGTATAGTAAATGTATAGTAAGTAAAGTGAGAAAAGTAAAAGCACCAGTTTATAAAGCATATTTTGAAACGCAGTTTTTGACTAAATTCTCGTTTTTATCAGTTCTCCGGGCACTGAAGTTCACTTTGGTTGTGGCATCAGATGATTACAAATTTGAACTTTGAGGCTGCTGTTGACTTCCTGTTGGAACAAGCCAGTAGTCAAAAATAACCAAACGGTTGAAACTAACCCTCGGCCATCGGTTTTATCAGCTGCTTCCCGTCTCAAATCTTCTTTGATAAAAAAAGCCAGAATCAAACCCAGAAAAAGTAGAACCGTAATACCGATTAGGGCAATTATTTCACCACCAATCTAAAATGATCTCAAATTATTTTATTTATTACTTTGAAAATACAAGTACCAGATAGGTGCCAGAAAATTTTAAACTTTACCGTTTCGTTTTTAACGTAGCTGATGACTGACTGTGACGACTGTGTGATTATAATTGCGAAAATTTGAGAGGACCATTGGAGTATTCCGGATGTTGTTGCTGAATTCAGAGTTTTTAATCCAAGATTGCGTTTATTCAAGTTTATTAAATTATCGTCTAACGTTGTCAAAACCTTGGTGCATGTCAGTTAATGTTTAAAAATCACTTCTACTCAGCGTTTTACACGAATTTCCGCCGTTTTTTCTAGATATATGGAAATTCTAGATCTTTTCTAGTGCGTTGTGTGCACATCAACTGTAGCTAAACTCGAGTTTTTTCGCACGACAAAAACTCGAATAATATGACTCATATTATATGACAAACCTGCAGATTCTGGAAATGTTAATTCGGCTGCAAATTCGCATCCCATTGGTACATGACCTGACATGCCAAATCCAGCAATTCCGAGAGTAACAAAGCCTGCGGCTGTACTTGCCAACTTAATTCAGTCTCATAAATAATTAATCGGAATTTTTGAATACAAATTAAAAAAATGAATGAAAAATTTACTGTTGAGGGGAAACCGAAAATTATATTTAAAACATATAACCTATACGTTTGAGTTTCATGAAAATTGGCCGAGTGTTTCTAAATTGTTTGTAAATTTCTTCGATTGACGAACACTTCACTCGAAGAGACATCCTGAAAAATCAATCGAAGAAATTGAAAAACCATCTAGAAACGCTCAGCCAATTTTCATGAAACTCAAACGGTAGACTATAAGTAATTTATAAATGATGTGTTTCATTCGGAAACTGTTGCTGTACTGTAGAGGTGAGTAGGATCACTCCAAGAAGACTGATGGAATAAAATGTAAGAACCATTACTTTGTATTTCCGGAATTTATTCAAAAGAATACCACCAATAGCACTTCCTACAAGGCCAATTGTAATCTGAAATATTTTAAAATTAAACGCACATTTTTGAAGTATTTTTGTCGACATTATGAATACGTTTTAAGAATAAAATAATGATATTCATTATGGCGTAGCAGCAATAAAATTAACGTTGTTTGAAAATGACGTAATTATTTTTTTTGTAGATTGCGTTGATTGCAGGGAATGCTACTATGCCATAATAACCTGATGGCTACCTTCGAGAGCCATAAGTTATTATTATTATGGGTAGAATGTTATAATATAACTTATAATTCAACATTATGCCCTTAAATAATTTATTTTTAACTTTGTTATGGTTTAACGACACTAAATACGCAGTTATCGAGCGGATTTCGCTGCTCATTTTCGTATCGGGACCTCGATAGTTTAACGATTTTAAACCCTGCGTAGTTATTGAGCATCCTACGCAGCTATCGGGCCATATTTCTATGGCCGAAAAGGCCCCAAAAATTTCGCAGCTGGTGCACTTAATCTAGTATTTTTCAGTAAATGTGACATAGCACTTGAGTTGTTGAAATATTTTTCCAATAGTGCGGAAGTTTCGCAAAAAAAAAACCCAAAACCTTGTCTACTTTTCAGTTTAATATTTTAAAACAAACCAAACTAATTGCGCCCATGAGACCAATGTTGCGATCCAACACTTCAACTTGGACGTTTTCTGATTCCAGAAACGACGGTTTCACAATTTGATTTAAAAGAGCACACATGCAATTGTAAACACCAACTTCAAACGTCTTCTCAAATGTACTCAAAAAATGTCTGGACAAAATCAGATTATGTTTTTTTTTATAAATTTCTTTGGACATCAGTTGAGAAAACAATCCTAAAATGCCATGAGAAATCATTAATTTAACAAACGGAGGTCTTTTGAATATTTCTGATATTGAACTGCCAAACTCGCTAAAAATCATTTTTGTGGTTCGGCCTTTCGAATCTTTTGTATCTAACGGGAATTCTTCGTTGTCCAGTTCTTGACACAATTGACATCTCCTTAAAAAATATCAAACAAGTGTTAACTCCTAGGGGGAGGTTACGCAAAAAACACCGTCAATCGAATTTTCTCGAAAAGTTGAGGGGGTCAGCAATACCAGTTTTGCCCTACGGGCCATATGCCTTAAACCGACTAAAAAAACAAGTTGGGTGTCTATATACACGCACATCCCCTGGGAGTTAAAGTCTACATTTAAACGGCCTATATAACCGCTTATATAAGGGCCTAGCCTATACTTGTTCCGTGAAGCTTACAACTTCCTTCGTTCTTAAGTATTTCTTGCGGAAAATGACAATTTCATGTTATATTCTTCAGCAGAATATGAAAATTGATATTTCCAGTCGTAATATACGATGGCATATATACTTTGAGAATTTGCTAATGGCTCGATAGAAAAAAAAAGTTGATGTCTATTGCTAGTTTGTTCAGCACCGTCTGAATCGGTATTTTTTCAGTTGTTAACATTCTTGAATTACGACGGTCTGTTTCCAAAGTCGACAATAAAATTTGTTCAATTATTAAGGTAGGTGGTATAGTTCGTACTTCTTTTTAGGACGCTCCTTTATGGGACGCTATGTTAGAGAACCGAAAACTAACCCAAAAAGGAGTAAGGACTATATTATCAACTTAAAGTAGTTATTTTTTATTAAATGTTTCCAACCTTTTGTTGATAAAATCTGCCTGTTTACGCGCGGACACACTTGGTGGTGAAGGTGGAGCGTCTTTCGTTATCGTCAGTGCCATAACAAATAAAATGGTGCATAATACTGCCATTGCAACGAAAAACGCGGTAATTTGATTTGAAACTTCCGTAGTGGCATTTTCAGTTACTGGCTCGGGCCATTTTTCGTGATTTCGCCAGTCAAACGGAAAATTGCCGCCAAAAGTCGAATTATTTTGTGTTAGATTTTTATATGAATCAATCGGCCCAACAATAACCAGTGGTGGTATTAGAAAACCAAATGCCCAACCGCTCAGATAGCCAATACATCCTAGACTATATACCATTCATTATTTGTTTTATTATGGACAAAAGTGTGAGTGATAAATAGGCTGCTTGAAGCATTTTAGTATGGGATATCTATCCAAAAAATTGCGTAGGTTGAAATTAGTTCAAGAAAGTTTTCTTCTAGAATCCGTCATAAGGGGTCTCAAATGAAAACCCTTGAATCACGGAACACGAATATTTACAAATTATTAGCCATTGTTAAAAAGCTTGGGTAGCCCTGTGCTTAGGTGCTTTGTGCAGATGCACAAACTCACAACTGACCTTGCTGCTAGGGGTACTTCTGATGCTGAAAACCATGTCGTCGCCAGTTGGGTTGGAATCTGCAAGATGAAAACTTTTGATATGGCACAGATCGTCTGCCCAAGAAACGCGACCCAGTAAAGGTCCGGTAATATTCCCCCACATTTAACGATAGCGCCAAGTGCATTGAGACCTGATCCTAGCAGAATCACACTCTTATTTAGGAATCTAGGAAATAAATTTTAAGAATGGGAAATACCCTGTTTTCTCCAAATGGTGTGATCGGAAATAACTTTAACTTTGCATGTCGCTACAGAAATGTTTGTTTGATCATGCTATGGAAAAAATAAAATCATATTCAATACATATACATTTCCCCAGCGCCGTTTTATAGCTTTAACCCCCAAGCACGACCCCCAAACGTTTGTCCGGCCCCAGGTTTTAAAACGTTATTTTTGATTTGTTCGTATTTGTTAAATGACTTAGCATTGAAAACCAACATAGAATAATCGATTACAAAGTCGGAAAGCGAAAAACAAAACCAATTTTATATACGTAATAAAAAGTAATTAGTCATTGATTGAACCTAAGAAAACTCGAAAAGCGGTTATTTTCAATTAATAGTTTTCACGCGCATGTTTTCCTGTCATATTTGTTTCAAAACTGTGAAGAATTTACCAGTGCACTAGCGTGTAAAAAATGAACCGCGTACGTCGCCCGGTTAACTGTTTGTGAATTTGTGATTTTGTGGTCAAATCGACCGAAAAGTGTCCAAAGGTGGTCAAGGATCTTTCTAGAGTACTCTCATTCGATTCAGGACCATCGATTTATTTATGGTGATATTTTACGTACAATTAGAGAGGAGTAGAAGAAGGGCCGGACGTGCTCAGGGATGTGCAAAATAATCGTGTCTGTTTTAATACATTCCATAACTAATGTAGTATATTTTACAACTAACATATTCGCAGTTAATTTAATTCAAATCCCTGTCTTTAATCCAATGTTATCTATTATAATCATTGCGGGAAATAACAAAATCATGTAGACGGCCATGTGAATGATTGAAGTCCAGGCGATGGCGTTTGTTGAAACACCATAAAACTCTTTGAAAGTATCAATTATTGCAGTAAATTGTACATTTTGAAGTGTCGATGTCAAGGCATACAGCATAAATATTATCATTATGGGCCATCGGCGCCATGACTTGACAATGTTCGAGGGATTTTTTTTAAGTTGTTCTTCGTTTTAATAATTACGATTATACACGTTTGCTCAATTTATAATTTCAGTATCTGCGAGATTTTTAAAATGTCGAAACAGAACAAATAATTCACTATGTATACCGTTTGAGTTTCATGAAAATCGGCCGAACGTTTCTAGATTGTTTGTAAATTTCGCCGATTGATTTGCAATCGAAGATTTTTCATGCATGTTTGTAAACAAATCGAGCAGACCACCCTTAAGTTGTAAAATAAAACATAACAGATTATTATAATTCCGCATGATAGCTGGATATAAAATACTTCGCGTGTAAGAGACCATAAATATGGGCCAACGAAAACGAACAGGGGCCTTTATCAGGCCAAAGTAAGCAAATTATATCATCTTGAACACTTTCCAAAACTAATGATAAATTTTCTGGTTTACTTTCCGTCATATTTTTCTCCAGAAGATTTCTTTAAAAATTTTTTTATGTGTATACTTCTGATCTCGTAACAAAATATACCATGGTTCATAATGGATACATTTGTTATTGAATTTATATTTCCTGTTGTACGTATTTATAAACGCAATACAAAATTCATAAGCAGTCGTGTGAAATACTATACTGTACTTAAACAGGAAGTAGCCTAATTATGGGACATTCGATTCTAGGACATTTTAAAAACAACTTTCGTTAGGCGAAACCTTTCTTAACACGAATTACGTTAACACGAAAATGTTTTAACACGAATTCCGTTAACACGAATATGTTTTAACACGGATTTAGAAAAAAAAA
>SCLG01000163.1:169675-190286 GCA_004367875.1 Oikopleura albicans | reverse complement strand
GTGTTAAAAAATATTGGTGTTAAAAAAAACTGTGTTAAAAAATATTCATGTTAAAAAAGTTGTGTTAAAACATTTTCCTGTTAACGGAATTTGTGTTAAAACATTTTTGTGTTAACAAAATTCGTGTTAAAAAAGTGGGCGCCCTTTCGTTACGGTAAGTTTATTACTCTCAAATAAATTTGAAGTCAAATTCCGAGACACGAAGTTCATTTCCCAGACGGTATAAATTGTGACGAAATTCTCATTTTGGAACCAAAAAAGTACGTTAACTCAAGTGATAGCAAACCGGACCTTATTGAGAATGGCTAAAACACGGGTCTTGAAAATTTCTGAGAAAAAATTCAAAACATTATTAATCCCTTAAAGGGCGTCGATGCGAAAGGGAATCCCATGAGTAGCACGGAGGCAGCGAGGCCTGAAACTGTATTTATCGAAAAAATACGGTTTTATGTGAAGAAAGAGTGCCAATTATGGCGTGTCGAGCGGATTGCCCCTCTGAATAACTCCGAAAGACCTTTCTATTTTACTATGTACCAAGTCCGCGGGGACTCCTTTAAGGAATTAATTAATATTCCTTAAAGGAATTTATAAGCAATCCCCTATAAAAGGGAGTCTGGAGCGCAAACTAGTTCTCAGTGCGAAAAAAAAACATTAAAATATTTTTTTATGAATTTTCCCGTGACTTTATCAATAAAACAAAGATAACCATTTTCAATTTTCTCATTGCTTTATTTGGTAATAGGCTTACTCTGGTGGCTGGTATTATTCATTTACGGAAACGCGAAGAAACAGCAAGGAGCTTCAAGGCCCACACCGTTTGAGCCGTCGATGATTATTGTGAGGGCCTTTATCATTGGTGGTCCCTGTATAACTCAATCGTAATAATATAATTTTTGGGATTCTATTTTATTCAAACAGAATGAAAAAAAAAAACAGAATAACTAAACTTCAATTTTGACATGATTTTCCGCTTGTGCCGTATTTCTTGATGCATTCTTCCAGATTTCAGACATTGGGTGTAGACTATTACTTGTGCAATTTGAAACATTAAAAGAATTTCGAGACATAGACGAACGTTTTGATGAGCTTCGAGATATAGTGCGTGCTTTGAAATCAATTTTCATATATGTCCTAAGCACTCGCCTAGGATTTAATGATTTACTTATTTAGGATTTTACGAAGTTTAACCGTCAAATACATCGGTTGGAATTTTGTCCAACCGAGCATATAGAACAATTTTTTTTTAAAAACCTAATAGGTATTGTCATACATTAAATGTAACAGCAGTGACAACTTACCAAGAATAATCGAATACAAAGTCGGAAAGCAGATAAAAAAAATTATTTCCGTAATGTTTATTAATTAGTCATTTATTGGAGCTAGGAAATCTAAAAAAGAGGGTATCTGCCATTTATATTATTTACGCACATTTTTTGGTGTCATATTTTTCTAAAACTGTTCAGTAGTCAACGCCCTACTAGCCTGCAAAACTGGACCACGTACGTCACCGGGTAAACCGTTTATGAATTTGTGTTTTTGTGGTCAAATCGACCAAAAAGTGTCCAATGGTCGTTGAAGAGCTTTCGAGAGTATGTTCATTCGATTCAAGACCATCAATTTGATTATAGTGAAAAATGACATAGGTAATAACACTACGAATGATAGTGTGGACAAAACTCCAACCGATGTGTTCACGGAACTGTTGTGAATCTGTGTTCAAAGGTAAATGTAAACTGTTTCCTAAGGCACAGCGACGTCCTGTAGACCTGTATACTTGGACCCTCGAGTGTAGATACTTTCGATAATTTTTGTCAATTTGACTTTCGTTTCGAACAGCATGGTAAGCGAGGACTTCCAGAAACTTATTAAATGAGAAGATAAGCATAATGACCCACATAAGTAGCGTCAGTACCACTCAAATGATTTCTGTAATTTAGCAAAGGCGTAGTAAGACATCAAAAAATATATAACTAATGAACATCTAGTTTCAGTAAAGTTAACCAATTGTAATAAGCTTGTTATGTTGCTAAATTATAAACCACCTATGACCGTGTCGACCCATTGATACTCATGCTTTAAAACTGCTAATTCATACGCAGTTTTTATCACAGAAAAAATTGATGAGCGGCTACCAAATTTTTAGATAAAGCCTTGACGAGTTGAAATCGCCGTTAGTGTTGGTAAAAAAAACCTGTTTATATTCCCGTCGAGTCATTCGAGTCATTCATTTTTTACCTAATAAAAACTTCGAACGGCGATTTCAACTCGACAAGCCCTTATTTGCGTCAATTTCGACAATTTCAATTTTTAACAAATTAATATTTTTTCAAAAAGCAATATGGAGCCTTTTGGTTATTTATGTGGACCTGTGCCACCCTAACGGCTCTTTTTTAATAAGACTTTACAGCAAAATGAAAGATTTAATGAAAATACCGATAAGATTTTAGCGGTAGATAAATCAATTTTTTTGAAAACCGCTGCGGAACAATTTTCGAAAAAAAAAAACTGTTTATCCAGTTATACCAAATACGAATATAAACATACATTGGCACTCTGTGATAGTAGTCCTTAGACGTATTATCTGTTTAGCACTTTTTTAACTGATGTTTTCCGGCAATTTTTCTTTCAGTATCGATTATTGTTCCATTCTTTTCGTCATTTGCAAATACTGGATCGTAACGCTAAGAAATTGTTGTATTAAGAGAAGTTTATTGTTTGTATTATGGATGTAACAAGGTACAGGTAGGCTGTCCAAACCGAAAACCGACCCAATTTTTGTGACAAACGGAGTATGTTAGCAAAAACGGCCAAGAAGTTCAAATTCGGTTTGGACAGCCTACCGGTTTGTACCGTCCAAGGTTACTAATATGGTACTTACTTTACAGTAGTCAGTTCCGACAATGTCCTGAATGCTGTCACGATCGATTTGATACAGAAATGTACACAGNCGCCGTGCCATTTAGTCCGAAGGACCTCTTTTCGACGATTAAAGGTGTAAGACGGCCCGTTTTGTCAATTTTTATTGCTGAGAATCTCAATATAAAAAAACTGAGATTGCCGGTATTTTCAGCGAATTTACTGTGCGGTGAAAGGTTTATTGAAAATGTGTGTTTTTTTTCCTAGATGACATCGTCGTGTCGCACTAGAATCTAAGAAAAAAAAACACACATTTTTAATAAACCTTTCACCGCACAGTAGAAAACCGGAAGTCTGATAAAAACGCGAAATTTCCGGATTCTTCAATTATTGAAGTTCAATAGTGTTCAAATTCCACACAGAGGGGTTTTTAACATCAGAGAAACGACTATATCATTAATGATACTAAAATATTTGGTATAAATTATACCGTATAATGATACTAAAGTATTTGGTATAATGATACTAAAGTATTTGGTATATGTTCTACAAAATTTTGAAAAGGGCCTTACTGGGACGTGCTGCCTTTAAAGTGAAGATTACAATGAGAAGAAATATTAAAAAAAAAAATATTAAGAGAGAAAAAGTCAAAATTTTGTCCTACAGAACTCATTTTTTTTTCAGTTTCCTCTGAGAGTTAAACTTAATACATGCCGCTTCTTATTTTTTCTTTCTTTCAGCGCGTTGATCCAAAACAAAACTTGAAATGTACTTACTTGTGAATCGTAACTTTTTCTCCATAAAGCTTCCCCCCAAACTTTCCAACTTCCATGTTCCCTCTAATCGCTTTTTTATTTTCTCAATGGAACTAAAGCGAAAAGCTAATTTATTATTTTTATGTTGTTCGCAGCATACTGCAAATAATTGATTCTTCTGCTTACACGTAAGAAAAGCAATCTATAACGCTATTATGGTTTTGTACTCGACAGAGGTTACACTAAAAATGCAACTAGTTTGTTTAGTTCATTTAACTCGTATAGATGCAAAACTTCATTTTGAGCTATATAGTATAATTTGTATAAAAATATATGAACTATAAATACTGTTATTCATAACCTACGTCAAGAAGAGTATTGAAAAATAATATCATTGACTGTAGACGGTCTTTCAATTTTTTTACATATATATAGACTAAGTATATATAGGCTTGTATATAGGCTATAACAAAACAGGTAACAAATTTATGTTGCGCAATTCCCCGCTCGTTTGCTTATGAGGCCGGTTTCTCATTGGATATCTCTGGGTAATAACAAATTCGTATTGCGCAATTCCGCGCTCGTGCGCTTATCAGGCCACTTTGTTTTGCACATTTTTCAGCTATTCCGTCTACGTCCTTAGGGTTTATCAGGTCGTTTTTGAAAGGCAAAAGTGGTCTCATAATCCCTTAAGTAGTGTATTATATAACCTATACATGATTAAAAACACAGCAAAAAAGTTTTTCCGTTATTTAGAAAATAATGTTCTCAATTTTTATCTCGATATTGTAAAATAATGTTTTCTCGTATTAAAGGAAAATTAAAATTATCTCTGTGAAACATTAGAGGGGCATCAGCGATTGTTTTGACTTTAGACTACTAATTGGGTTGATCTCAAATGGTCACCATGTACAGGATGTTAAAAACATGTTAATAAGCAATAAATATGTATTTGTTTCTCTCGCTCTTGGCGCTCTAAAAAGTGATGAAAATGACGATTACGACCGTCATTTTTTTTTCAGCCTTTCAGTGCATGACGGCCGAATGACCTTGACGTGTGTCAGTCATTGAGTGCTAATTTGAGGGAGCCGTCTTTTGATTGAAAACCGTTAAACATCACCATTTATGAATAATACATGAAATGGGACATGGTCACTCGACGCCACTTTATTACTTCACACGATGCTCTGAACTTTTCTGTGTATCCTAAAATCTTCAAAAACCGTTTCAGAACGGAATTAAGGATGCGCCATACGGTAAGGCCCATACGGTATGGGCCATACCCTACTGGCTGAAAAATCAAGTCTCCTAGAGAAAGTCGTTTTCTCTTCAAATATAACCCTCAGGGGACCTGAAGTAACATTATCAAGTCCACATGTGTCGTAAATAACCCACAAATTTTGAGCCTTTTATTGAGAAAATAAATTAGTCTTACTTTCAGTATTTTCTACAAATTTTCAAAGTTTGTAATGAATTTGTAGCTATAAAATACTATGTATACAAATTAATCGAAAGTTATAAAACAATTTAAAAACAAAAGTATAGGATAAACTTAAAATAAATTAGAGAAAATATATAAAATAATGTGGAAAATAGTGTGCGAAAAGCTGAAAACTTTTTTTAAAATTTGATTAAGAAATTATAAAAAAGAATTTAAAAAAGCTAAGAAATTTTTAGGAAAATATAATAACTTTCATTAATTAAAAAAATTATAAAAACATATAAAAAAAATCTAAGAAATTTATAGGAAAATATAATACAAACTTGTAATTAAATTAATAATAATTATTAGAAACTTTATGGAAATTATATAAATTTACTGAATATTACCACATAGATCTCTAAACAACGGTGACCAGTAAATCATTAATAAAAAACAAATATCTTATCACATTGAACTATTGATCAAAAGTTAAAATGATACAAGAGTTAACAATTTAATCCCTTTTATTTCATTTCGGTTATATAAACTGCGGTCTGGCCGTTAACCGCATTTAGTAGAGGAATGAGTCATGTTCGGAAGTGGTTTTGTATTGAAGCTTTTCGAAGAAAACTTCGTTGTCCAGCTTTACGGCCTTTTTATTATTAGAACAACCCGTCAGCGTTTTTTATTCAAGACTATGAAGAGTTTTATTACTTTAATTGCATTTAACCGATACCTACACTGTTTGCTCTATGCATTGGTTTCTTTATTCGACACCCCTTTCTTACGGCATAGTGTATTTCATTTTTAAAGACAGACAGTTGAAAGTGTTTTAGGCAATGGTGGTAATTTTGTGCATTTCGGCTTAAATTTTTTTGTTGGGGGTCGAAAACTATAGTTAATATCAAGTCGAAGTTTCTCCATTCCGCAGGCAATGTAAATTCCGTTATTTTCCAAGTTTTCTGTTTCAGGGATGTGGCTCAGACATACAAACCGGTGTTAACCGTTTCAAAATTGTGAGAACCGGACAAAATTCATGACTTGTTTTGTTGTTGTTACTGTAATTGTTATTTTAAGAAGGTATAAGTTATACCGTATAACCCTCATACAGTTGGTGACGAGTTGACACGTAACAAGTTGACAGTTTGGAACAAAGTGGCACTTTTTGGGAGTTTTTATGGGCAAAATAGTTAAAAATGGGCAAAAGTGACGGAACGGAGTGACAGTTTTTAACGAGTTGACACCAACTGTACTAGTGATATTATTTGTGTATTAGTTTTTTTTATCATTTCATAGCGGTTGAACTCCAATAAATCTAATTTATACAGCATTTAAATCCCTTTACTGATGAATTAATTTCCATTCCAGTTCTGTCATACATTTTACGCACTGCCATTCCAATTAATGATATTGGAAACATTTTCAATCTTTGAGAAGCTATCCACAAGCGGAGATATAAATACTAATTATTATATAAAATCATAAACAATCGTAATTAGTGGTATGAATTTCGCGTTAACTTTAAAATCTTTGAGCTAAAAACATCAAAAAATGAAACCTTTCGAACACTAACGTAGGGACTCCTTACTGGGGAGTAGACGGTCCACCGTTGACCATGTGAAATTGACCAAAAATTGACTTGTCCAACTTTGACCGGAAATAAGACCCTTATAGAGTAAACAAATGTTGCGCATCTGATGCGGCTAATAAAAAATTTCTTCGACGCATCGTATTCCAGTAAACGCCGGAAATGTCGTATTTTACCGGTTTTTTGGCCGGTTCTCGATAATTAAAAATCGTGAGGTCCGAATTATTCGGGAGACGGATTATCAAATTCTTAACTTGTTTCGTTCAAGTTCACATTTTTTCAGCGGCCCATGGTCCACCCCCTAACTATACGATTTCATGAATAATTTTTGTCTGGGCAGTTTTGGCTTGTAATCCGCTGTTTCTTTAAAACTGAGGCAAAATTTCTGATCTGAAATTCGGTTAATTGGATAGTTATGAAATGTTGAGAAGAACCATTAGCGAAGACAAAAATACTTTTTGTTTTTTTCGGTTCGAACGGCGCCAGTAGACGCGGATTTTGCGCGAAGCTACACGCTTTCAAATGTCGCAATCGGCGATATGGGAAACTCCGAGATACAAGTTTGTAATCTTACGCCAGTTAAGAATAATTAGAGGATATATAAATAGGATTCCATTCCGTTCATTGAGAATCTGGATGACTCGAAAAAAAGCTTTCAATCATGCGATTTTAGTTACGAACCAATTTTAAAGCGAGACGCTATGGCGCGACATGTCTTAGTTCCCTTTTTTATATCGCATATTTGATGAACTAAAGCGAACAAAAAAAAGCTCGACACGACAAAACGGCACCAAAATGTCGCATGGTTTGGATTTTTGGAAGTCAGTAGCAAAGAATTCAGTTTCGGACCGGTTCGAAACTGCATATTACTGGATGAAACACACTTTGTTTTTATTTTTAAGGCTATGTCTCGCAAAATTGAAATAAGAATGTAAAAAATGTGAAAACAAAAGATTTCCAAAAAGATTTCCTGGTGAAGAGTACCATCTTTTGAACAACGATTCACGACCAAATGGTGTGGTCACGAAATTACTCATAAACGGTTTTTTTTTCGCGACCCCAAATGGTCGCGAAAGTACTCCACTCCCATTTCTTAAGTAGTTGATAACCGCTATTCTATTTCCGTATTTCTGTTACTTAGTTCTTAACTGTCCTAATCCAATAGCAGCATTCACTATACGTACAACATTTCTACTTTTTGACATTTCTATTTCCTCTTTTTCCGAGTTTTTAACGATAATTTCCATTTTTATTATTTTGTGTGGTTCTCGTTCATTCTCCAGTTTTATTTGACATTACACTATCATTATATCCAGATGAAACTGTGACAATTATTTAATTCTTTTACAAATACCAACTTCCTCGGGAACAAAAACGGAACGCATAACACCTTGTCTTTAATTTATCGCAAAGATTGCGTTTTTACAATGAATACAGTTTGTTAATCGCTAAAATATCAATAAATTATTCGACGAGTTAAGGAGGGCACACAGGCGTTGTGTCCAAAAAGAGAAAGAAGGCATTCGAAAGGGGTCTTACTATTATGTTTATTTGCTTGTGATATTAGTTAATGGGTATTCACCGTTACGAAGAATATTGAGTAACTTTTTCTGACTGTGCTTCAAAATATTGAGTTTTTCACAGTAAACGTTACAGTAACAGTTTTTGTGATACAAATTGTGTAGCTCGTCATTGAAATTGAAAAGAATAATGCAAGGGAACGTTTACTTGTTTTTTTTAATTTTCATACAGTAAACATCAAACTCAGGGGGTTATCGTAGGCTGTTTTTGGACAAAAAACATTTTTGTGTAAACCGGGTTAACCCTGTTTATTGTATTTTTTCCCAAGAATTTATTTCAAAAAATGGTAAAAACAGCACTTTTTTAGAACTTGATACGATTCGCTTAACAAAGCAACCTCAAAATCCCAAGACTTGCTTTTCATTTCAATTTTTGTCAAGTTCAACGGTCTGCGGGTGGTCTGTATTGGTCAATAATCGAGTTATTGGTCAACAAATAGCATTCCTCTCTATTGCAATCATTCCCGATTTGTTTTCAGTTCTAGAAATCATCATTTATATTTCAAAAGATGAAAACTGCTCTTACACGAGCTTTTTTTGTTTTTTTACAATCGAAGCTTATCATTTATCCAATCGGGTTTTTTGCATGTTTTCTTAGTACTCTTCAAAGATTTATCGGGTTTGTCAGACCGGTTTTGAAAGTCATAATGACCCAGAAAACTACGTAATGTATTGTTTGAAAATGATCAAATATGATGTCATCAAAATTGCCATCTGAAGGTTAAAAATAGTTAACGATACTTAGCGCTATAAAACATGTTCATTATTTACTTTCTTTATAACTTGAACTTTGAATAATGAATATAGTTATAAAAAGGTGAACATTGCATATTACACTTGTTTCAAAAAGTGACTTTCGTCTTACTGACAGTATGAAACACATTTTTTTATTTAATAATGACTTTATAATAATTTATTTATCATCATGCGGATTCCGTTGTTCCAGTACGATCAATTGATTTAGTTTGAAGCTAGACAGAATAAGATCGGCAAGTTTGTCCCCGTTGATGTCCCCGGCAATTACTTCTCCAATTGTTGCACCAGTTAATGTGGTGGGTTTAAGGTCGTCGTCGGTTTGATAAATCGTGTCAGTCTCGTATCGCCAATTCCCGGGACTATCACTGACGGCCCTATGACGGTAAATTTTTCCATCATCGTCACCGGACACAAATATTGTTTCTTTTCCCAGACGCTCTTCGTCAGCATGCTGAATTTCACAGAAATAATTTTGAAAAATTTTAAAAGAAACTTACAGCAAGTGAAAACCCGCCAGGGGAACCGAAACCCGTCAAAACAAATTTTGGAAATCTGGCGAAAATATCGTGCCGTAACCAACTTTCCGATTGCCTCCAGTCGAGCCCATTTTGAGCATATGCCATTGAAATTCCATACTCGGTTGATCGAGACCATGTCGTTGCCATTATGTCCTTCTGACCGTCCCCATTCACGTCGTGAAAATGTACATCAAAGTACCAACCGGCCTCGTCTATCAGAACACTACGTTGAGCGTCCGTATTCGTCCAATCATCCTGTCAAATACTGATTATTTCAGACCGTACGTTTATGCAACATAATTTGTTAAAAAATCATGTTTGTTAAAATATGCTATCTTTAGCGTCACACGTTTCAAGGTGAAAAATTTTGAACCGGCGGATTAAAATATTAAAAAAGGAACATTTTTGTAAATTTTGAGATCAAAGATTGCTTCATATTTGTTTAGCCACGATGGAGTTTAAGATTGCCATATTTGGTTCAACCTAGTACAGAAAAACAAAGAAAAATTGATTTGATCATCCGATCGAATTTTTATCCTGAGATTGACGCAAAAACTGATTCCATTTTGTTAAAGTATGAGTCATACCGTATGATCAAAATATGAGGCATACAGTAGGACTAAAATATCACTTGTTTCGTCTGAGAACGAACTGTTAGCCAGGAGGGCTACAAACTGGCGAACAAAATTTTGCCCGTCAGTTCGATTCGTCAGTTGACCATGAAACTCATCATAGTTTTAACGTACGTTTTCATCCTCAGTCCAAACGAGTTCCAGTGTTTGTGAATAGAAACCGCCAACAGAAATCACCATTTTTGTTCCCGTTCCAGTTTTAGGATCCGGTAGATGGCCAATATTGAAATGGATATCGGCGTGATTTTTTGCTAAAACAAAGAATATATGACCTAAAATAAAATATTGAAAAACAAAACCCGCAATGATGTGCATTTTCCAATCATAGCCGCTCGTTGGCAGCGTGCCAGGATTTTCCAGCCAAAGGAGGTCTTGGGCGATTACAGTAACGGGTCCGTCATTTATACACCGAGCGGTTAGGGCGTCGAGGTCACCATCATTGTCCATGTCAACCCATTCGACCTTGTGGTAAAAATATGGATCATGCTCATTTGTATCGACTGCGCATCCAGGTGTCAAGTAGTGGACAACTTCTGGATTGTCTGGCTGGCATGAAGTTTGAGATGCTTTTAGTTTTCATCATTACTGATGATAACCTCCGTTGATTTTTTGATTATCATATTATTCAAAAGTCTGACCTCTAAGCACCCTAATGAAAAATTCTATCAGATAAAAATATGTAAAAATATTTCTTCAGCATTATTTATTTACACCACTGACAGGTTATTTTTCTATTTTCAAGCGTCGTGGTCAGTGTTGGAAAAATTGGCCAACGCTCAAATTTTCCCAACGCCCAAGGAAAGCGTTGTGAAATATAAAATATAAACGCTTGTATCTGCTCAGTTGGTCAACGGTCCCAATTTTTCTAACGTTAGCAACGCGTTCGGAAGAAAATTGTCCCAACACCTAATGTTCCCAACGCCTAACGTTCCCGACGCGTTGGTTGAATAAACGCGTTGGTAAATCGAAAATTATCCAAATATGGTAGATATAAATATGAATCAAACGGCACCTGAAACATTGCAACACATCCGTCATTTTTATTGGGCGGGAAAAATCCAGCGGATACAGTAAACCACTCTTTGCCAAAAATCTCAGCTGGAACTGGTTGAATAGCATTAGGCCAGGGAAATGTTCCTTTGTACAAGGTTTCTACGGCGTCTGGCGTGTCACAGTTTTTTGTGTACTCTTTTATGCGGTATATGCCATCTTCCACTCCAATTGCCCCAAAAGATGTGAAAAATAAATTTCCAAGTTGATTATCATCCTCTCTGTGAAAGTGGGTAAAAGCTCAAATAAGAAATCGAAATCTTCACTTCTGTATAAGTTATGCTGTGTAACTTTTAGTATAATTTACACTATAACATAGTAAAGTATAACTATTGCTGTCACGTAATCAATAAATCACAGGAAAGTTTATAGTTATGATAATTTTCCCGTTAGAAAAATGATATTAGTCCTGAGGTTTCATGAAAATCCGAAGGTTTCTACATTGTTTGTAAATTTCTTCGATTGATTTGTCAGGGGGTCTCTTACTTGTGTCTGTTATACACAGGGTGCGCAGTTATCTTGCGAACTTCGTCCTTGAAAAGTCGCAAGATAACTGCTCAGTGCATAGCACATAATTATTATAAATCCAGAAAAACAAAATTCTGAAAAGTCGCAAGATAGTCGTACGAGCGGCAATTTTCGCAAGATAACTGCTCGCAAGATAACTGCGCACCCTGTGTATCAATAAAAGAAATTAACAAATAATCTAGAAAAGGCAAAGCTGATTTTCATGAAACTCAACCGGTAGTTTGATCCGGTTAAATGATCAAAAAATCAAGAAAAATTTTGTAGAAGGTAAAACCCGGGGTAGATGCAGTTTAATAACTTTCAATAAAAGATGTTTTAGGCCTTTTTATTAGAGAAAAAAAAATAAGCCATGACCTTATTTTTTTTTCTCTTATGAAAATCCACTTGTGTCGTAGTTTAACTAATAGTTTTCCTTCAATACGCTGAATCCGTGTAAGGACATTTCGTGTTGAAAAATAAGTTTTTTAAATATTGTTCGAAAAAGTGACCGTGAAATTTCAATCTCTCACTGGAGGCACGTCTAGCTGTAGTCGACATGTAACATGCCATCCGTTTTCACCAGGTATTTCATGGCCTCTTTCCAAATCCCTTGGGTTGGATGTTATGTATGGTAGGAATAATAATACAAGATTCGTATTTATCATAATTTGTAAATAATTTGCCAAGTGACAGTTTTAATGTTAGTTGCTGACACCAGATGCAGTATTCACATGCTCTTTAACTGATCGTACTACCAACTTCGTAGGAACTGTTTGGGGTCATTTTAGAAAACACTTAATATAAATTTAAAAGCATTTGTTCTGACATATTTATCACCTTACCATTTGAAATAGCAATTGTTACAAACCGGGTGCGCAGTTATCAGGCGGGTTTCGCGACAAAGAACCGCCTGATAACTGCGTATGGTGCATGATAACTGCGCGGGAGGTAGGCGAAATAGGGGAAGAAGATGAGAAAAAATACTAACTGATAGCAGCACGAGCGGGGAATTGCGCAATACCAGGTTATTGCTTTCCCCGTTGCTATGGTAACGCGGCCAACCGAAATTGGCAGCGCAACACAATTAAGGTGTTACGCGGACAAAATTAATAACGGGTTGGTTAATCAAATTTTTTTTATTTCAATGTAGATTATTTTCATCCGAATATATCCCGTTTTGTTATTGAACGTGATGTTTTCATTTAAAAACCATGGCTGCCGCATTTTTATCCAATTTGCTACGAAAATAGATTAATGTCTCTACAATTTTTCATTTTTTTTCTTTTTCTTGTGTCGTTCTCGTTAACAAAATAACGAAACACAAATTTTGTTATCTTTCCAATGTTTTTTTATTCATGGTTTATTTAAGATGGTCAATCTTGAGGCTACAAATTGTACCTTTTGTATTTCAAGATGAAAAATTCCCGGGAATTAATAGTTCGATACTGCTTTCGACCGTAAATATATGATGTTTCACAGATTTGTGAGTGAAATGATTAGTTGTAACCAACAATCACTGGTGTGTGAGAAAAACACCAAAATTTTCGTTTGCAAAAATATCGACACAAACTTTTACAGAATAAATATTTGGAATTCACTTTCGTTGTAACCCTGTAACTTCATTGCTCATGATGTGAAATGAAAAAATACGTATACAAAAAAATGGTAGCCATAGCTTGTACAGTATGGACTCCATACTATGAATAACAACTTCTCGTTAATCAGTTAACTTATGGACCATAAGTTATGGTGTATCAGGTATCTTAACTCCCAGGGGGAAATGCATGTATATAGACACGCAACTTGTTTTTTTTTGTCGATTTAAGGCATATGGAGGCCCCGTAGGGCAAAGCGGATATTGCTGACCCCCCTCAACTTTTCGAGAAAATTCGATTGACGGTGTTTTTGCGTAGGTTGGAGATTTCAAACAGCTCTCTGAGGGGCCCTGGTGATTTATTGCAATTATTGCAATTATTGCAAATTATTGTGAATTTTTTAAGTGCGTGCTTATTTACACACATTTCCCCCTACGGGTTTCTAAAAACTCCTCCCCCTGAGAGTTGAAATAAGAATCCAATGACCATGAAACCCCAAACCTAACCCTAGCGTAATAAAAGTGGACCCAACGCAACCCGAATGGACCCGCATTGGACCCAGGGAAAAATAAAGTGGACCTAACCATTAAAAAATTACAGTTGGGTTCAATTCGGGCAAGGTCCAAAGGTGCGGAGCTCTGCTTTATATAGAACGATTTACACTTGAATGATTTTAAAATAAAAGAAAACAGAAATTTTTATGATTTTTATTAAATATTTTTAACAGTAAAGTGACTTTTCGGCAGTCCGGTGGTCAATACAGAATGAATAGCTTATTATGAAAATCTCATCGTCTCATTTAATATCAATCGGAAAATGCAGTTCCATTTTACAAGAAAAAAAATTGTCTCAAAAATGTGGATTTTACAAAGACAAAAGGCACAATTTACAATTAATCAGAATGCAGAAAAAGCTTTTTGCTCGTCATGATCATGTTTGGGCTCCACACAAGTCTTGTGTGGTACCTTGGGCTAGTTTCGTTGATACGCACTTCCCCCAGGAGTTAAAGAATATTTTCCAATATTAACGATTTCAATAATCAAATGAAACGTGAGGTTAGACACAGAAAGCTTGAATAGGTTTTTAGGTACAAAGTAAAAACGATTTATTCTACTAATTTCGAAAGCTGCTTTTAACTTTAATTTTAGGTTTTTTTTAGGATTTTTTATAACTGTCAAAAAACAAGAATAACGGGAATTATCGAAAAATTGTATTTTTACACAAAAAAAATATCGAAACGATAATTTTGTAAGTAAAAATGAGAAGTATAGACTTAAAAATATAAAAAAAGAATCATTACTTGTAATAAATACGTGGAAAAAAACTTTTTAGCAAATCGCCGCAAGTGAAAGGCCGTGAGTTCGAAACTTATTTGAAACCTATTTTTACTTGCGGGTTATTTTTTTTCTTGAATAGCTATACTCCTATAATTTTTGATAGAACTAACCGATTACTTGAAGGTAAATTAAACCTATTTATTCTCTTCAAACTGTATAAATTATTTTTTTTCAATTTTTGTATGTTTTATGGAATATTTATAAATGTGTTCAAATATGTACAAAAGCATTTTTTCAATTTCTCCAAAAGCAAAAATCAACAAACATGTGATTTTGCACACTTTTTTTTATCAGTTATGGTTGATTTGTTTTCTCATTTCTCATTGGCAAAGGCAAGTTTAATAGTTTTTTTTTATGTTTTTTTTAATGTTTTTGGGGTCTCATTCACAATTGATTCTCGATTTCCACGATCCGGCACAGTCCATTCCGGGGACACCCTGTCTTTCCATTTCGGTCGTTTCAGTGTTTTTCAACTCGTAAGAAGCCTGATTAACCAAACAGTCACGTTTGCGGGGTTGTTTTCCATTTTTGCACTCACCATTGTTAACCCATTCGGTCCACTCGGCACACTCCAGGTCGATATCGTCATTAAAAGCTTTATGTGATGCAAAATAATCAACAAATTTATCACCCGAAAGTTGAAAAATATGTAGTATTGTAACGTTTGAAGCGCTGCTTGGGGCCAATCAAAACCGCCAAAATAATTCTATCGAGCAACAAAAGAAACAAAAACCTCAGAGACACATTAATGCCTCATTTGAAAAATAAGATTATTATTACTCTAATATTAATAATTCCAAGTTGGAATTCCAATAATTCCAAGTTGGAATTTCCAACCATTCATTTGTTTAACCTACACGAACGGCGATTTCAACTCGTCAAGACTTTATTAGTCCTTCGAATCATGGTTATTAATTTTTCTTTTTGTCATGAAAACGAAATATTTAGGTACCCAATTTTTTAATTTCTCTCTATGCCAAATTTTTTTGAAGTAAAAAATGATGCATTGAATTTGAATTTGAATGCAGTCTTACCAACCAATGCTCACCCCAACAACATTTTTACGCGGTTTGGTCAATGTTCACAGTAACATAAATTCATGTGTGTGTGTTTTACGGGCTCCCGCAGGCTTGGGTCTTCAAATTATAGACAAAAGTTCGTTCACGATTTTTTTTCTGTCTACACTTATTAGACGTTCACTTTCAAAAAAGGTACTTTCTAGACTTCTTTACCCAGAAAAATTGTCTTGGTATTACTTAAAGTTTTACCAGCAGAAATTTGGGAATTAAAAACGCTCCCCGAAGGTTGTAGGCAATGTTCAACCTTGATGGTAGATTCTGTTAACCATGGTTTAAAAACATTACCATGGTAAAGATTTTGTTCACCTCAAGAAAAACAAGATAAATGATTTGTATCACACGACTGAGTCTGCAGCGTCGGTAAGTTCACTCCAGACACACGAGTCGCTACCAATATGACAAACGCACTCAAAAAATGATTTTGCAATCAGCTAAAAATAATTTTTTTTTAACAAAATCAAATCTAATAATGATTCAGATTAAACATGTTTCAGATAAAAAAAATCTCGAATTTTTTTTTTTTTGGCTGGAAACGTCAAAATAGGGTTAATCGATGCTGAAAGACACTTTGACAAAAACAGTTTTTCGTTTTAACCCTTTTTCGTCCCTTTTTTGATGCCTGAAGGGTGCGTTTAATTTCGAGATTTTTTTAATCTGAAACTGGCCAATACATATTTTTATCTTATAAAATTGAATACAAATACCGTATTTTGAATACGGTTTGAGGTATTTATAACGCGTTTCTCGGATTTCCCATTTTAAGCCAAAATAGGCGTACAATAATTTTTAATACAAAATTTGAGAAAGCGAGAAGCAGGTTATTTTACCACATTTTGTATGGCCATTACCTTCCAAAATTTGTTGGTATCATTTTTGGCACCATGTCGAGGCTTTCGCAAGTCACTGCATTGAACCTTCTTGCATCGTTGCCCGGGCCAATAGAATATTTCGCCGCTTTCCTCATCCTCGTACGTCTCTTGGCCATCCATAAAGTTTTTCCTGCATCGGGAAAGAGTATAGGCTTCACTTTTTGGTGACCAAACTCCCTTGTAGAATACCAATTTGGTTTCATGTTTTAAATTACCGTAAGATTAAATTTAAACGCGTTTACATGATTCCAAGATTCGCACAATATACCGGTACTATCTGTATTACCGGTCCGGTAGACTATACAGACTATATTATATATCTTATTAGTGTATATTTTATTTACTCTGATCAAGAAGTTCTATAATTTATTTCATAATAAGTATTTTATGTTTCAATGCTTGTTACGATTCATTTTGCAACACAAAATATCAAAAAATGAATCTTTTTTGTTCATTTTGGACACCCAGCTTCAGCCCCGGGGCATCCCTTGGGGCATACCGGTATGGCTGATGTTGTATGGTCCTCTTGTTGCATCCAATGACAGCCATTATCGTCACAGACACATTCGGCATCGGCCGTGGCGACATGATTGTTTGGACCGAAGCAAGTGATGCGTGCACATTTTGTGCCTTGACCAAACTCACCATCAGTTAATGGCCCGTCGCAGTGATGAAATCCCAGTAATTGGGATGCTAGAATTGTTGGATACATAGCGCCATCGCTGTTTGGAATCACGCCCGATGGCTTATTTGAACATCCGGCATTGGCTAAATAAATAAATTAGATAATAAATAAGGTGGACTATGAAAATTCAGGGAGCAATGGTGTGATCTGTGCATTTTCTAGAAGCTGAAATTGAGAATTCGCTTTTCGTACCTGAAAGTAAGGACAAAATATTCTAGATTACAACGTTAAACATCAAATGACTTTTATACCTAAATTCGGACACATAACTATAAAGTTAGCATAAAGTTATATTTTGTGTAAGGTTTACAACATTACACGTTGGATTTTGAGTCATATAAAATTTAGTCTATAATTTTGAGTGTCCATGCACTGTCACATATATTGGACACACTTCCAAACTCTTTGAATCTCGTATTTACCAACACCGTACCGGAAACGCTTCCATGTACATAAACATTTATCTTCATGTAATGTATATCAGGATCTGCTCAATAATACCATAATACTTATGGTGTCGCACCAAGTGATACCGACAAACGTGAATTTATAAAAACACACTTTACTATTTTGGAAAAAAATCTGCACAATTATTACAATCGAATAACGCATGAAGGGTTATTAATAACTCTTAATAGACCTACTCTTAATAAACAGGTCACCCATTAAACCATGACGTTTGCATGTGATTGTATTAAGGGTGTGATTGTATTAATCGTGAAACTTTCACGTCACCAGCGGGCCCTTAATTTGGCCTAATTGAGGCCCGCTGCCAAATTAATCAAAAAACTTTTTCTGCCTTTCTTTTTTTTTTCGCTATTCATTCACAAAACTGATGATGAACTAAAATAAAGTTCGAAACATGTCTTAAAAAATTTCGAGTTTTTTNAATTTTAGACTTCACATTGCATTTCAAACTATTAGGCTCGGAAGAATAATAACTCCTAAAATGAAACCCATTAAGGATTACTATTTTCAATCAAATTTAGTCTATAATTTTGAGTGTCCATGCACTGCCACATATATTGGACACACTTCCAAACTCTTTGAATCTCGTATTTACCAACACCGTACCGGAAACGCTTCTCATGTACATAAACATATATCTTTATGTAATGTATATCAGGATCTTCTCACTAATACTTATGGTGTCGCACCAAGTGATACCGACAAACGTGAATTTATAAAAACACACTTTACTATTTTGGAAAAAAATCTGCACAATTATTACAATCGAATAACGCATGAAGGGTTATTAATAACTCTTAATAGACCTACTCTTAATAAACAGGTCACCCATTAAACCATGACGTTTGCATGTGATTGTATTAAGGGTGTGATTGTATTAATCGTGAAACTTTCACGTCACCAGCGGGCCCTTAATTTGGCCTAATTGAGGCCCGCTGCCAAATTAATCAAAAAACTTTTTCTGCCTTTCTTTTTTTTTTCGCTATTCATTCACAAAACTGATGATGAACTAAAATAAAGTTCGAAACATGTCTTAAAAAATTTCGAGTTTTTTACTTGCAAAAGTTAATATATGCATATATAAGTGAACTTCAGGACACAAAACAGTTTATCATGTTGAACCATCATTACTATGAACTTCATAGTATGAAGTCGTATTCTGAATCCATTTCACCATTCATTTTTGCGTTAACCCACAATTGCAACCTATTTACAAAAACGGATATGTAATTTCATGTTTCTGTTAGGAAGTGTTTTTTTATTTACACAAATTACTTCCCCGAAATATTATAAATGGAATTTGTAGTTTTAATTCACGATTACCAAAATCCGTATTTTAACTGTCCTGCGCCACCATGAAATTGTAACTGTCGTGCGCCATATGGGTCAAATATGGTCCACTTGCGTTTCATCATTACATGAAAACTACTGTGCCGATTTTGAAAATTTCAACGAATTATGAATCTGTCATATCTCTTCTTGATTATTTATAAACATATATAAATCAAAAAATTTAAATTAAAGGTGTTTTTAAGCAGTTTTAAAAAGTGAGTATATTGAGCATATTTGTAGCCCTTAATCCTGTCGCCAAAGAAAATATTAATAAAAAATATAAAAAAATACCCTGTGTCAAGACATTAAACGTCGTGTTGATGAAAAAATTATTTTTTAATGAAAAAAATAGTTAAAACAAAAAAAAATAATGTTTTATACGGACATTTTACATACATATGTATTTCTGAGATATACATATGAATACAGTAAACAACAATTATATGAGCATATAATCTAATTGGCCTACAGGGGGTCTGGTTATAAGGTCACAAGGTGTGACCATTATAAGGTCAAGTCATCTTTTTTGCACTAAGGTCTTTTTTGTGAAGCATGTTTTTGTGACCCGCTGGGACATTATTTTCTATATAAATCATGTCGTTGTACACTTTTTTCTATAAAATAATGTCTTTTTGAACTTTTCCTCAGCACTAAGGTCTTATTGTGAAAAAAAAATTCGAATGGTTATAAGGTCAAGTCATTTTTTTCAAAGTGCATTAAGGTCAAGTCATTTTTTGGGGGCTTGAACTTATAACCTGTATCCAAATGAACAGTCGAGTCAAAATGGAATTTGTTAGTTAAAATGGTTTTCTAATAGTTACGGTAAACGTAACGCAAAGTGACAATGACTTTGAAGATAACCTTGAAAATGAACCTCAAAATGACGTTCTAGAGAATGAAATTGTAAAAGATGGGGTTGATCCAACTGAATTAGAACTGAAATATAACTGATTCAAAGTTTATCTATAAATAAACATTATTGCTCTTTCCGAGTACAATAGAATATGTTATTTAATTTGTTACGATAACGGAACAATATAATATAAAGACTTTTCACTAATGTTTACAAAAAAATTAGATTTTTACATTATTTTCTCCAAATATTTTATAAAATTGTAGCTTGCCATTGTAATTTCATAAAATACTTATTAAAAGTTTTTTTTGAGTTTGTAACGATAACGGCGCAATAGCAAATATTTGAATTTCCTTAATTTTCATAGTAGAAAAAAATACTTCGACAAACATTCGAACCGATTTCTACCCCATTTGAACCAATTATTTAGTCCAAAACACCAGAAAGCTATAATTAGATATTTGTCACTTTGATAGCTCAGGGGTTACAAATATCATGAAAGTAATAATAAACAATAATCTTCAAATAAAATTCACTTACTGTATAAAATTTCAAGTTACCCGTGTTAGATAAATTTACACTATATGTTTGGGTGCAGTATGAGGCCGACGGGTTAATGCCGAAATTTTTTTATTCACTGAAAAAACGTGAATTCGGTGCTTCATTCATAATCCGTTAGCCGTTTTACTCTAACGTTAACCGTTAACGAATAATACTGAATAAAAGCG
>SCLG01000163.1:153525-166351 GCA_004367875.1 Oikopleura albicans | reverse complement strand
AGTACAGAGGGTATACTGATTAGTTATCAATGTTAACTATAATTACCCCCTCTAAGGTAGAGGCTCTACCTTGAATATATATCCATACCGTATGGGCCATATGGTATGGGCCATGCACAGTTATTCCGTATCCAGTTATCCGGCAGGTTAGCCGCTAGGGTAGGCACTACCTGAAAACGCAGAAACCTGAAAAGGAAGAAAATTTTTCTGCGATTTCAGGTAGTGCCCTAGGGTACGAAGGTCATAAATGGTTTAGGTCATCCATACAAAGTCACTTCACGGTCGTATCCTTATATTTTGTATGTACTAATGATATGTTAGATTTTTAAGAAGTCTTGAAATTTCCTGTTAGCAAATTTCATATTATATGAAACCGAGATGTCCTTAGGTTAACGACTTTGGCGATAGAAATTTATCGAGCCTGTAAAAATTTCACAAATAGTTCAAAATTTACGAAAAATGTTCTTTGGAATTTGGAATATTCATTAGAAGCGAATCACAATTAGCTTTCATAGGACATCATCATGTGGATGATACAATTAGTATGCGAATAAGCTTATTATGTCTTAGTGGCTTTCGGGCACTTTTTTCTCGATTTTAGATTGTCTTCAATTTGCCAAGTTAAAAACATTATCTCGCTGGAGAAAAAACACTACATTCTAGTGTTTTTTTTCAAGGTCACTGAATGCAACCTAATTATAGTGTTTTTTTCTGTCTACCTGGCATAATTATGATTAAAACAAACCTTCTCATATTTTTTTGGCAACGACATTCGAAATTCAGTCAGAATGGTATGTACGACCTAATCACTAGACGGTTGACTGGACCGGGTTAAGTAATCTTAACTCCCCGGGGGAAGTGCGTGTATATAGACACGCAACTTGTTTTTCGTCGATTTAAGGCAAAACGAGTATTGCTGACCCCCCCTCAACTTTTCGAGAAAATTCGATTGACGGTGTTTTTTGCGTAGGTTGGATTCTTCAAACAGCTCTCTAGGGGCCCTGGTGGCCCCAATCAATTTCCGAATAATCAGATCGACGTAGTTTGCCGAGCTCTACGACTTGGTTTCACCAGTTTTTTTTGAATTATTGCGAATTATTGTGAATTTTGAAAAGTGCGTGTTTATTTACACATATTTCCCCTACAGGTTCTCAAAAAGTCCTTCCCCCTGAGACTTAATTAACGATTTCTAAGCCAATACGAAAAAAACGAATGTCAGAAAGGTGATTGTTCCATCACATTTGTGCGGATTTAGGGGTTATGCGTATTGTAAATGTTTAAAAATAATGTTCCGGCAAAAATAACATTCGAAATACATAGAAAATGATAACAGTTTTATCTTCCAAACGATAGTTTATACGAAGTAGTACTTTTGACAAGTACTAAAAATAAAAATGTACCTCGTTATAAAGTGCTTTCATCTATGAAGCTCCAGAACTCTATAGCATTATTTTTAAAACGTTATTTTCTAGTACATTTTTGACGTGTTTGATGTATGGCTGTTTTTGAAAATTTTCCATGCTAATTCGTTAAACACTTATCATTGGCTTTGTCACTTACACTTGTAAGTAAAGTCAATGCATAGTGTTTTCAGCTTCACAATGTGAAATTCACATATTTTTTACTAGTTTTTGCAAATATCTGAAGTTAAGTAAACTAACGTTTTGTTATTTTAATCTCTCTTCCAGCTAAATCCACATGGTGTCCCAAACCACACAAAAGTATATTAATCCCAATGTTTCGCACTGGGTTGGGACACCACGTGGATTAAACTGGAAGAAATATTGAAATAACAGTACAAAAGATTTTTGGATATCTGTGAGCCGACGCCGTGCGTAGCTACGCATAGTAACTTACTTACCACTTTTAACTCTCTGGGGGAAGGAGTTTTTGGGAACCCGTAAGGGGAAAATGCGTGTAAATAAACACATCGCACTTAAAAAATTCACAATAATTCGCAATAATTCAAAAAAACTGGTAAAGCCAAGTTGTAGAGCTTGTCAAACTACGTCGATCTAACTATTCTGAAATCGATTTGGGCCACCAGGACCCACTAGAGAGCTGTTTTAAATCTCCAACCTACGGAAAAAACACCGTCAATCGAATTTTCTCGAAAAGTTGATGGGGGGTCAGCAATATCCGTTTTGCCCTACGGGGCCTCCATATGCCTTAAATCGACGAAAAAACAGGTTGCGTGACTATATACACGCACTTTCCCCTGGGAGTTAAATGCGAAATTGGCCCGATAACTGTTGGAACATGGTGAATCATAACCACACCACAGAGAAAGGCCCCATAAGTGGTTTTTCAGGTAATTTTGGAGTAAATTTTCGTATGAAAAATCACGTTGAGATCAGCAGTGGCCTGGTCATTTAAAGACCTAGTAGTTTATTTAAAGACGACGTTGATCTTAATTTACTTTTCTTTTTGTCAACAAGTTGCCTAAAGGGCTCGTAACGTTATTACACGAACAAGTTGAACATGGCGGCGTTAACGTGGAATGGTTATTTGAAAGTAATTTCATCATCATTTATCAATTACTGCCGGCGGTTCCAGTTAAACCGAAAATGAGATGAACATCAATCAAAAAAACATCAGGGTCCAGTCAATCATATATCGAGTTTTGTGCAAAATATACAAAAATTTAATGCCGGTAATTTTGACTTTTTTCACGATTAAGTTTGTTTCTTAATGCAGTCTTAGATACGGCAGTTTTCGGTACGTTTAAAATCACAATTTTTATGGATTAGTTAGCAAATTTTGAACGCGTTTAATTGTTAGGAGCTGCGAACTATTCAAGATATTAACTCCTAGGGGGAAGGAGTTTTTGAGAACCCGTAAGGGGCAAATGCGTGTAAATAAACGCTCCTCAAACTACGTCGATTTGACTATTCAGAAATTGATTTGGCCCATCAGGACCTCCTAGAGAGCTGTTTGAAATATCCAACCTACGCAAAAAATAACACCGTCAATCGAATTTTCTCGAAAAGTTGAGGGGGGGTCACCAATAACCGTTGTGCCCTACGGGGCCTCCATATGCCTTAAATCGACGAAAAAACGAGTTGCGTGTCTATTTACACGCACTTCCCCCGGGAGTTAAGTTAACTTTACATCCACTAAAATTTTAGCCTTATATAGATTTTTTAGCCAAATTAACGACAAAAAACAATTTGTTTTCAAAAGTATAACTGGTGTGGATCATATATTGACAAGTCCCATAACTAAATATACGACGAGTCCCGTTTAGCTCGGTGACAAACTCGTTACCCACACCAGTAGTTTATTATCGTTCGGTGGGTAACTTTATCCTAAGTTACATGGATTTCCTGCGATGGGCAAATTGAGTGAAGATTATGTGAAGATTATAAAATAATGAAAACTTTTCGTATCCTAATTATTTCCCTGAAAACGAAAACAAAGTGACAATATGTGTTGTCCAGAAGTTCATCTTTAAGATAATAGTCGTTCGGAAAAATAAGTACTCGTAGTAGTCGAAAGTTTTGACTGAAAACCCACTTGCAAGTAATAAAAAGGTAATCAACGTGAACGGTAAAAACTGCACTGGGGTGAAAACCCACAAACCTGCTCCTTTAAATCAGAAATTGGAAAAGATACGTTTCAGCCCACCGCAAATTCTGAATTAATCCAGCGACTTTGATTTCAAACTGCGGAATTTACGTTAAAAAAAGAAGACTCGGTGCAGGGTCAATCCAAGATTGCAGAAAAAAGTGGAAAAACCGCAATATGCAAAAATTAAAAAAAGAAATATTTAATTGAAATATATTAAATTGCGGAAAATATCAAAAAATGTATTGTAATTTTGCCTGAGACTTCAGTAGATAATTGAATTGTTAATATCCACGTCAAGCTAGGAGAAGTATAAAGTAGATTTTTTTTGTTAAAAAAACTTCGGACCAGGTTTTTAACCTCAATAGTTCTAACATGAAATCTGTAAAAAGTACAGTATTTGCTCAATTACCCCCAACCTGTACACCCTGTATGGTATTAATTTCACTAAACAATAACTTATTTGATTTTAACAGGATTTAAATCCGCATAAAGAAGTTGGACGGATGTATATAATGAAATTTGTTGTTTTCATCAAAGCTGTTTTAGTCCAAAAGGTGAAAAAGGTTTGACCAAACAATTTAATGCTATGGTTCATTTACGGGCATTTAAAGTTAATTGCGACGTAAAATTGGATAAACTTTACGTTAACTACGTGTGCCCATATCAATCGTCAAAATGGATTAAAATAGACTTTGGTTAAGTCATCCTGATAAATTATGGGCCATAAATTATGGCCTACTCAAGTTTATTTAGCGGCTTCAGCCACAGTGCATCGTAAACTTCTCACCATGTTAATTTTTTTTTGAAAAAAATCAAGTTCCGGAAATGTCAAAAAATTCTAGAACTCGCTACGGACATTTCCGGAATTTTATTTTACCAAATTTTCTTACTAACTTTTCGAGCTCTACAATTTGGTCGAAACAGTTTTTTTTCAAAAATTTTTCACATGGTGATAAGTCTACGATCCGCCACTGTTCTGGCGTGGCAGTAAAGATAGGGAAGCATTCAGTAAATGTCATTTTTCTCATTTTTTTTGTTTTTTCTGCCATAAATCAATTAGAAAACAAAAACAGTGGTCGAAAACGACGAAAAATGTCGAATTTGAATTTCACTGGGGCTGACCTTCCAAACAAAAATGAAACATTCACTTGACCGTAATCCGTTTTCGCGTCATAATTACGTAAAAACAAAAATTACAAAAGCAATATTAACGAATGACTTACTAATGTTTACGTTTGACAGATGTTTCGTTTTCCGATTGTGCACATTTTAGGTCTGAACATAGTGGTGCTTTATAGTACTTGTGAAAAAGTCAAAAGTGGTGGTTTTTAAAGTTAGCTATGATCCAAAGATGTTTATTTGACGACATTATTGACTAGAGTACACTAACGTGTAAAATAAGAACGTTAAGTTTTGTTAACATCAGATGTACCGTACGCCTAGAAATAAAGCTTTCAAATTTCTCCGAATAACTGTTTCTCTGAATAATGTTTTTCATACGAGACCATGGTGCCAAAAGATGCCAGATAAAGGGTCAGGTAATATAGATGCTAAGCCGTTTTTTTTGGTGACTTATATTCGCTCAGCGCACTCGCGAACCAAAAACGGATTAGCATCTATATTACCTCACCCTGTAAGTTCCGGACTTTCGTCAGCACATTTCTGAAATTGGGTGAATCGGTTAACTTGTTTAGGTTTACGTAGATTCAGCTAAACTGAGTTCACTTTTAGCATACCACATGTTTACCGCATACGTGCAGTATTTTGTTTATGAAAAAAACAAACGGTTACGTCAAAGAAACGTTGAACATTTCGTAACTAAACATGGGACACGCATCGTCGACTGTTAACATTTGTAATTTACGAACTCTAAATTACATTGTTTCGAATACATTGTTTCAAAATCTCGGGATGATTAAATTGTTACGCTTGTTCCCAAAAACATGTCACAGGGTTGAGAAACAGGGTTGAAAACTATGCGGTGGTGAAAACATGAACACAATATGCGGGTTTGCAAAAGTCTTTATTACATTTTAACTTCGAGGCTGTTATTAAAATCTTGTGTTTAACCTTCAAGCACATATTTAAAAAAGTTCCGTGAACACATATGCGGACTTTTGTCCGCACCATTACTCCTTTTGTCCTTAACTACCTAATTAATCACTTTAAGCAAATCGTTGTTCCTGTATTGAATGAACATATTCTCCAAAGCTCTCTGACCACCGTTGGACACTTTTAGGTCGATTTGACCACAAAACCTCAAATTCACAGACGGTTAACTGGGTGACGTACAGGATTCATTTTTTGTAGGCTGGTTAACTGTTGACTACTCAACATTTTCCGAAAAATATGACAGGGAAAAATGCGCGTAAAAAATACTAATTGCAAATAACCTCTTTTTTGAGGTTTCTTAGCTCCAATAAATGACTAATTAATATTCATTACGGAAATTTTTTGTTTTTATTTGCTCTCCGACTTTGTAATTGATTATTGTATGTTGGTTTACACTGTCATTACATTTAATAAAATAAAACAATAAAATAAACGCGTTTTATTTGTCGATGCGGACAAAAGTCCGCAGTATGTGTTTGAAGGTTAAATCTCGCTGAATTAAAATTGAATCCAAGTTCTATGAGTTCGTTTCAACGAAAGTAATTTGTATCGTTAAATTAACTTCCATTTTCCTGTGAACTACAAAAACTGTGTTACCATGAAATATAATTTATAGTGAAAATAACTTCAATTGCCGAATATGGCACCCAATATTCAACCCGGGCCGAATCGTTCTCTACATCTTAAACATTCTTGGCATTCTTACGAGTGTCCAAAACATGAATCGTAATAAAAAATCACACGTTCATGCGGCGGGCGTGGTGAATCAAAATGGGGGTAATGGCCTACCTACCATTCCGCGTGTATTTTTTTTTTTAATTATTGAACTATGGGAGGGGCAACGTTCGTCACCCTTACATGGTGATCATGTCAAACCGCGGTAACAAAAAACAAATCTCAATAACCGTGGCAGAGACCCGAAACGGGCGTGGAATGTTAGTCACATTACGAAATAATAATACGAAAAAAACAAATTGATTAGTTTCGGAACAAAAAGAAAGAATACAGAGGGACCACTAAGTAAGGGATGGTTTCCTGTTTTGAAAAACCGTCCAGTACTATCGGAGTGATTTTCAAACGCGAAAAAAATAATGTTACCACTTTTTGGTAACGTTGCTTGGCAGCGCGTCTGAGGCCTATGTGGCCTGTCATTGGTCTTTTTTGAGCGCGGTCGGCCAATCACCGAAAGGCGATTTCCTTCTTTTAAAATAATTTTGAATTACAGTAATCCCCCTCTTAAGTGCCGCACTTCCATGCATTTCCGCTAAAAAAGATTTTTCGCGTTTTAAAATCAGGACAATATACGACTTTTGTCCCTTACTTACAATTGTCCCTTACTTATAATTCCAAATAAAAACACTAACCGGTATTAGAAGTTACTCAACATTAGAAAAGGTCAACCATAAACATGTGGTTGAAAATCATTTGAGGTTACGTAGTAATTCGAAAAATAATACAAAAATACGTTTGAAGATCAATTAAGGCGGTCCGTTGCAATTGGCCTACTATGCTATCTTAAATATCTACTCGTGCGCTGGCAGGCAAGAGCGCACAAAACTCTTCTTTTTCGTTTCTAAGCGTTTCTAATTTTGAGAAACTTAGTTTACTCAACTGGAAAACGTAACTTTTGATTAAGAGGTCGTAACGGAAAAAATTAAATAGTTTTGGACGTAAAATCGAAAAAGAAAAATTATGGTACTATTTTTTTTTTAATTTGAGCAATTCTAAAAAAAAAAGTTAGCTGTTTTATGTTANACTTCAATTGCCGAATATGGCACCCAATATTCAACCCGGGCCGAATCGTTCTCTACATCTTAAACATTCTTGGCATTCTTACGAGTGTCCAAAACATGAATCGTAATAAAAAATCACACGTTCATGCGGCGGGCGTGGTGAATCAAAATGGGGGTAATGGCCTACCATTCCGCGTGTAATTTTTTAATTATTGAACTATGGGAGGAGCAACGTTCGTCACATTTACATGGTGATCATGTCAAACCGCGGTAACAAAAAACAAATCTCAATAACCGTGGCCGAGACCCAAAACGGGCGTGGAATGTTAGTCACATTACGAAATAATAATACGAAAAAGACAAATTGATTACTTTCGGAACGAAAAGAAGGAAAACAGAGGGGCCACTAAGTAAGGGACGGTTTCCTGTTTTGAAAAACCGTCCCGTACTATCGGAGTGATTTTCAAACGCGAAAAAAATAATGTTACCACTTTTTGGTAACATTGCTTGGGCACTACCTGAAATCGCAGAAACCTGAAAACGCAGAAACCTGAAATCGCAGAAAATTTTTATTCAATCAATTTTTTCAAATCTCGTGATTTTTTTCAAAACACACAGGGTGTTCCATTATGCTTCACCCCGTTATGTTTAACTGTTTCTCGTCGGTGCTGTTATGTTTCACTTTATTGACAAAATATTTTTTCTTAATGCATACATGCATCTTTATATGTTAAGCACTAACGGCGCACCCTGTGTAAATTAAAAATTTCTACAATTAAGTATCAAACTTAACAATTAAGTAACGAATGATGGATGGGCTTATATCTATTAACTATAATCTTACCTGATTTTTTCTATTTGTATTTTAATGATAAGTCGTTATTCTTTTTTGTTCACTACAGTACCTTTTTGACCAATTTGTCTTCAAAACGTATTAAAAATTAATAACTGTTATACACCACCTGCGCCGTTATAGGGTCAACATTTTGAGGAAGAATTATAATCCGATAACGGCGCAGTGCGTAGGTGGGGTGGCTGGAAACTTTTTGGTCAAAGTTTTGACCCGATAAAGGGTGACTCGATAACGGCGCAGGTGGTCTATATGAATAAACGAAGATTTAAAATTTTTCTGCGATTTCAGGTTTCTGCGTTTTCAGGTTTCTGCGTTTTCCGTGACTTCTGAACTCTGAAAACGGAGAAACCGGAAAACGCAGAAAATTTTCTGCGTTTTCAGGTTTCTGCGATTTCAGGTTTCTGCGATTTCAGGTAGTGCCGTTGCTTGACAGCGCGTCTGAGGCCTATGTGGCCCGTCATTGGTCTTTTTTGAGCGCGGTCGGCCAATCACCGAATAGCAAATCACCGAAATTTCCTTGTTTTAAAATAATTTTGAATTACAGTCCTCCCCCTCTTAAGTGCCGCACTTTTATGGATTTCCGCTAAAAAAAAGATTTTTCGCGTTTTAAAATCAGGACAATATACGACTTTTTTCCCTTACTTACAATTGTCCTTACTTATAATTCCAAATAAAAACAGTAACCGGTATTTGAAGTTACTGAACATTAGAAAAGGTCAACCAAAAACATGTGGTTGAAAATCATTTGAGCTTACATAGTAATTCGAAAAATAATACAAAAATACGTTTGAAGATCAATCAAGGTCAATGTGAAAATTCTTGACTTGGCACATTCGAATATAATTTAAAGCTAATTCTGACATGGAATTTTGAGCGGCATTTTTAGATAGCCTAGCTAAGATAGACATTGAAAAGTGAAAATCGCTGCTAAATTAATTCGTGTACCTATCAGATGATTTCTTAGAAAGGTCATTCTTAATTTTATGACATGTCAGTTTTATACTAAATGATAATCATATTTCAAAAAAAAATTACAAATTTAATTATTACTAATTTTTTTTTCACTAAAATCTCCAAATTTTCTATGATTTTTCCTTTCATTTTTTTTTTGAATTTGCCAATTTGATAATTTCAAATAAAAATTGTTATTTCAAATGCAAACTGTTACTTTAAATGTTATCTCAAACTTCTTTCGAGTTACGCAATCCATATACAGTCCCCAGTCCCTTATGGGCCACCTTGAGGGCTCCAAAAAGGCGGCCCATAAGGGTTACATGGCCCATAAAGGTTACATTGCCATTTTTTGAAAACAAAACACATATGAACTAATTTTATTGATTTTGTTGCTTGAAAACGAGTTGTCAGTATGATTGAAGATAATTGGCAAAAAATCATTCATGGACGACCGTTTAAGGTTCCAGAAAAAAACGGCCGTAATGGGATTCGCGCCCCTAATAGGGTTAATTTGGAACAATTTTAACAAAATGGCTTATTGTTCCTGGTTGTTAAAAATTGTGGCCCATAAGGGTTACTTTATCAAATCGAAGAAATCGCGGCCCATAAGGGTTACATGGCCCATAAGGGGCCGGCCCATAAGGGACTGGGGACTGTATTTCATTATCTTGGCGTAACCTACGCAATTTCATCCATACGCCTACAAAATTTATCGTTGTGTTGGTAATATGACTTTATTTTCCATTATCTTGGTTCAATTTAGCCCCAAGCTTTCCCAAGATTAAGGTACATCTGGCGTATTCAAAATTATCTTGAACAAACGTTTTTTGCAACTTCCTTTTAATCAGTTGTTTCAACTTTCAATGTACTACCTAATTTACTTGACACATGTGAACTTGTTATGATATTAAATAAAATGTTATTTTATTGAAAACAGCAAACGAATATTGCATGATGACGCAATAAAACTGCAAAAATAATGAAATGGCAATTAAGAAAACCATAATATAGTTATTACATATATATAATTAATTCTATTATTACTGTTGGATAATTGGTGCTAAGTTAAAGCGACCATCTCCGAATATCTAGTGTCAATATTTAAGGCCAAACAATTTTGCGCATTTTCCCCTAAAACATTATGATTGTCGACTTTCGCAAACGTTTCGCGTTTCATATGTTCAAAAAAGTACTTCTCATGAGAGATAAATATTTTTGGTTCACTTTGAATTCACTTTTTGGGAACTTGACCAACATCAATTTGTTTGGTCGTCATTTTTCGGAGAGACAAATTAAAATAACAAACGAGTTAATAAACTGCTAGAGTTTACCTCAACAATATGAGTTTTTGTTTTAATTATTCTGAGAAAATATTTAATGAAAATAAACCGTTTTAAAGAAAGTTTTCCACGATTTATAACAAACTCTCAACATTTTACGGAAATTTTATGAAAATTTTGTCGGAAACTTCGTCTCGATCCGTAAGTTACGGACCGTAACGTATTGTTTTCCCTACAAACCGCCTACGCACTGTGACATTAACTTACAAATGTACCATTTTCGAAAAAAAATTCATTTTTTCTCTAATTGGCGAAAACTATACCATTCTGAAAAAATAGTTTTCAATTCTAAGAAACTTTTTTTGAGCCTAGACAGCCTAGGTGGAGAAAAATTTTGGTAATTCGTTTTTTTTTTGTGAAATATTATTTTAAATACCGTTTGCGAAATCATGAAGGTTAAATTCCACAAATTCTCGATCAAATATAAGTTGGAAGTTCTGTGATGTATAATGTAATTAGGTCGGTAACCTTTTAGTGGTATTCCCGTCAATATGATATGAGTCATCAGTTTCTGAGAAGCTGACATTTCAAATAAATTATTTTTTCGTTTTCGTAACATTAATCCCCAAAATTAATAAAAGTCAAAGCAGAAAACTTATACCAATTTAATACTAGAAGTAATTTACTACTAATAATATTCATGACCCCAAGTGACCTCAAGTGACCTAGAATATGTTTTTTACTAATTTTAAGTAAAAAAGCTTGTTTAATGAGTCTATGAAATGTAATAAAGCACCTCTAGTCATAATTTATTCTCGAAGTTTGGATTACAATAACCACTTAATCCTGGTTCTACCGTAATTATGCACCTTTAGCCGAATCTAGTCGTAATTTCCCAGCTGCTTCTTTACCTCCGAACGTGTTTCATGTTCTTTGAAGTTTTTGGTTCAACTGAATTCCTCGTGTCATAAATGTGTCTTCGGACAATTACGGTGTATCTCGTTAAGGTCACGCGTGTTAAAATGACACAGTACCTCACGTTAAACCCGAAAACGTCAAAAAGTTATCTGAGATACGTGCCAAATGGCCCTATTTCCTATCGTTCTACTTATGACAATCAAGTTGAATTAAGTTCCCGACTTGTTTCTGGTTGCTCAATGAGAAGTTTTCAATTTTATCATGAAAAAGTTGTAGATAAAACGTGGGGGTAAGATATGCTGTATTGCTCGACAAATCTGGACATGTTTCTGTATAACTTGAGAACTTCTGAACGCGAACGCCAATAGAACAAAATAAGTCGAGAACACCGTTCTGGGCGGTTTCCCATCACGAAACAGAACAGAACGGTGATTTAGAACGTTTTCCCGTTCTATTTAACGAAACGTTCAAAAATGCGTTCTGGGCATTTTTCTATCACAAGAACGGTCCAGAACGCATTAGAACGGTCACAAACGTCAGAACGAAAAAATTATAAAATTGATTATTGGTCCAAATTAGTCCCCTTTTGTCAAAAAATTGTGCAAAATAACAAGCATTTCATACCCAAATAAAATACAGTCCTCTCCTCTTTAGTGTCGCGTTTTTTAGATTAGAACAGAACGGAGCGTTCTATTGCCATCGCACGAAAATTGGAGAACGAGCGTTTTTTTCTGTTCCGTTCTGTTCTAAAAAATAAGAACAGAACTCTCACATCTCTGATTCTAGGTATCGAATCCCTCATGACCAGCTATTTGTTCGGCTGACCCTCGTGTTTTTTTTCTGCCATTTTTTCATAATTTGTGCAGGAACGCTCAAAAGCACTCTTTAAATAAAAACCATTTTGGCCAAAGTCTTGGGATAACAGTTTTGATATTTGAAATAATTCGTAAGTCTAAACTAAACATCTACCGCTTGAACAACTACTATTGCCATCTTGCTAGTTTTGTCTGTCAATATAAATAGTATGTCATATCCAAGGGAAAGTATATGTCTACATATCCAATTTATTCAAATTTCTTAACACCTTCGCAGGAAAAAATGTAGAATATATTTTAGACACATCTAAACAGACTGTTTGGAAAAACCGTCTTTAAATTTCGAAGTGGGAAAAACTTTCGAACAAAAATTTGGTTTACCTCGTATGTTAACTGCTGGACTCTAGTTCAAAGCTTGTAGACTACGAAAATGGGAGAACTGTAATACATATTGAATGTACTGTATATGGACTGTACTATAATATTGGAATTCCAAAGTTGACGATTTTCTTCCTAAAACATTGAAACGTCGAGCAAATTCTACCAATTCTGATTTCTACCAATACACTCCCCTCTCATGATAAGGGCCCC
>SCLG01000163.1:137170-153426 GCA_004367875.1 Oikopleura albicans | reverse complement strand
TTTTTTGACGAAAAAGTTTTTTTTCTCATAATAAGGGCCAAAATAGGCACTGTTGACCAATAAATGGGCAATTATCTCTCATAATAAGGCCATTTTCACTGAATATATTTTTTTACTCATAACAGGGGCCAAAATGCGGTGTGAAGGGTGGCCCTTATTATGAGAGATTTTAGTTTTTGTCTATTGTTCATGCTACATTTTTTTTCTATTTTTTTCTTTTCTGATCTTTTTGAACACGAATCATAATTACGCTTCAAAACGTTATTAACAAATTATAAAAAAAAGTTAGAAAAATACATGAAAAATTGAGTGAATTACTTACCAGACTGTCTGGAAAAAATCCACTTTCTCATAATAAGGGCCATCCCATAATAAGGGCCACTTTTTCAGGAGACAAAAGTAGCCCTTATCATGAGGGGGGAGTGTACAGACTTTTACCAATGGTAACCAAAAGACACGATGTTTTTTCGGCGCCAACTGCTCTTTCCAAAATTGAAAATAAATTTTGTTACCAATAGCATCATGAAAATATTTACGTGTCATGCTTTGCAGAAATAACTACGTGTTGCATTATTGATCATTTCAACATACTTTTAAAAAGTCAAATAAATTTCTGACGTATTTGGACCCTTGAGCGTTCAATTGCTCCCTCAAAAATTGATAATTGCTATGACAGTCATTTCCGGTCAGCAAAACTGTGCGAGTGGATTTATTTCCGGTTTGACCGACAGTGCTCATGTATGTAATTTTGAATGACGATATGTAATTTAGTAACCTTATTAATAAAGACAAAATTTAATTTAAAGCTCACCCTAAAACGTGTTTTTGAAGCTTTGAAGGTTTTTTATACAAAAATGCATAAACCAAAAATGCTTGTTTCAGTGAAAAAAGCATAAACAGGAAATTGTGAATTAGGGCCGATTAAAATAAAAACAATATACTAAAAAATATAAAAAATCAAAAAATCATAAATATTCCAATTATGAACAAAAATGAAAGTGAAAAGATATACTTTTCAAAACAAGTGCTCACCCTAAAAAAGTAAAAGCTAGTGATAGGAAGACTCTTCCTGGAAGAGAGGAGACGGCCCAATCAGCGGACCGCTTCGAACCTACTCACGGGCAATATAGGTTAGCGACACAAAAAATAAGATGGCAACAAAAAGCCTGAGATAAAAATCGGAATATTTGACTGTATAACTACGCAGGGTTTGTACTTATTTTTGAAGTTTATGAAGTCAAAATATTCAGAAAAAAACATTCGTTTAACTAATTGCTCTGAAAACATTCTTTTTTATTGAACAAATATTAGAGTAAAAAGTAAATGACGGTTTATTTATTCTTGTTGAGGGCGGATTTGGGGTGAATAAATCTGACGCAAGTGATACTTCGACGTATAATTCCTTTCACTCGTTCCGATAAGCTTTCTTATCTTCAACCTCATTGTTTAAACTAAACAATTTCAACATACGATTACTTTTTTTCGAGTTTTTGTCCTACGAAGATCATGTTTTTAACACGAAACTGGTGTAAAATACCGTGTAATAAACAAATTAAAAAAAAATATTTCGTAATTTGTGCTCGTTTTTAAAATTAAATTTCAACTCATATTAGGTAAGCTAAACTAAGCCAAAATATAAGCCGACTTTGCCAAACCCTGATGTTTATAAGACCTTATAAGTTATAGCCATCTGCAAACAATTAGGAACCTAAAACCTTGGTGAAAATGTTTAAAGTGTGAGGGGCACAGTGCTACCCCTAGAACCCAACTTTCAGCCTATTTCAAGCTTTTTTTAAATTTGAGTATTTTTACACCCCCAATATCTGGCGGTCCCTAAGAACGAATTTTGGACCGGTTTTGTCTTATAAATCTGAAAACTCACGTTCCTATGTTTGCATTTGGCTGATTTTTTTTGCGGTCTGCATATTTTTTTATTCTCTTTCATTTCCGGTTATTTGCGGTCACTTCCGGTCACTAGAAAAAAAAGTGAAAACCGGAAAAACCGGAAATCGAAAAATCTAAACCGAAAAAAATTGTCGTGTCGAACTTACCCGGATTCTTTTTTTAATGGTCAAAATTGGTCCTCTGGAAGCCGGAATCTGTTATGGTTCTCCAGGAGCACTGTGAGGGGGGCTAAATAGCCTCAAAATTTGGTGTTACGAACAATGAAATTAATTATTCTCTATTAAGAGCTGAGCAGGATGAACGACTACTTAGCCGATGAAGATGACACTATGTAAATCCTATAACACCAGAGCTCGCTGCTCTTACTTAGAAAACCCCTCAAGTTAATGATTTTTCTGGACTCAAACCATCATAAAAATCATGTCAGCCACACAATTGTTCGTTAGTATAATTAATTTAGTATGGCAATTGTGTTCAATTCAAATTATCATTACATCGTCACATCATTTCAAAATTTCTTATAAAAAATCCATCAAAAATTCGGTACAAATGATTAAATGTTCGGATTTTAATTTGTCGACGGGTCAATGGCGATTTACCAGAATGATATTACGTCTCCGTTGTTATCCAAGCACTTTGTTTGTTAAAATACTAAAAAAAACTCTCGGTGGCACGGAAAACAAAGTGCTTGGGTTAACCCTTTAAACAGTTTTGCTCAATATTATGCACTAAGACCTTTTGTAACAATTTGAGAGATTTCTTTAAAAACCACGAAGTCGTCGGACTCGGCTGATTGGCCAATGTTCCTTGTAGTAAGATTTTAACATATGAAATTACTCATGGATAAAAAACGCTCTAATGACCAGCTTAATAAGACTCCTTTTACTCCTTGGGGCAAAATTGGGGTACAGTTGGTGTGGTTACGAGTTGACACTTTCGCTTTCAATTTTTCCGTCAAAATCTGTCAACTCGTTTAAAACTGTCACTTCGTTCCGTCACTTTTGCTCATTTTTTGCCTATGTTTGGCCATTTTTTCCCAAAAAAACTTTCAAAGAAGTGGCACCTCGTTCCAAACTGTCAACTTGTTTCGTGTCAACTCGTTACCACATAAAACTTTATTTAACAGTTTTTTGTTCAAAAGTTATTTAAGATTGAAAACTACTGCGGACAGATATTTTTGCACTACGCGGTCTATGGTTAAATGAAATCAATAGGGTATTGACAATAGCCCTTTTAGATACCGCCGATTTTAAACCCCTTGTTCGATAAGTTTTATCGAAGACTTTTATCACCAGACCTCAGCCTAACGGTAAAGAAATCTATTCAGCCAATGGTAATACAAAAAGAGACATGAAAGATGTTTGTGTTACCATGTTTGAACTACGGTAGTTCGCTGACTGACAGATATGACGTATCAAAAATAATATAAAAATACCTCCGATTTAGAACGCTTATCTTCAAAAAAAGTTTAGAAGTCTTTCAGGAACGGAACCTTCAGTCCGATTGTTCCCATAAAAAAACAGTTAATTAACGTTTTCAAAAATATAACGATTTGTCAAAACAAGGGCTCAGTATAATTTAAAAACCAAATGAGCTGTGCTTAACTGTCTCTCGAGCACAAAAATAAAGACGAGCTGTCATGTGCTGACCTGCTGAGCCTGTCGAGCTGTGCTGAGCTGGATTGTCGAGCCGAAAAAAATATTGAGCTGGCGGCCTGTCGAACTGTCCAGCCAGCTGTCGAGCTGGAAAGGCTAACTAGCTGTTGACTCTAAACCACAGGGATGCCCACAAGCCAAAAAACATATCTTCACAAATTTGCCTAGTTCTTAAAATTTCTCTAGTCTTGTAGAGCACACAGGACTTCGAACAAAAATTATCGAACTTCTGCTTGTTCGAAGCCCATGTTTGAAGTTCAGTTTTGTTCGAAGTTCGGTTTGTGTGCGAAGTTCGGGTAAGAAGTACGGTTCGAAGTCCATGTTCGAACTTCGGTTTTGTTCGAACTTCGGGAATTTTCGAACTTCGGTTTTGTTCGAAGTTCAATTTTGTTCGATTTTCGGTTTTGTTCGAAGTCCTGTGTGCTCGTCTTGTATGATCGACTTATGAGATACTTGCGCAAATGTTTATTTGTAAATTCAATGTTATGCTTAGAAGCTTAAGCTCCAAAATTCCGAGATTAGGTATTTCAATTCATAAACCATACATTCTTAAGTTTAGAAGGCCGTATTGATTTAGTAAAACAGAAAATTCTTTGTAAATTCTACTTCAACCATAGTGGAAGTGGTTTTAGAAACATGGACACGTTTCCTCGCTAAACCCTCACATTAATTTTAAAAAAATTTCATATCCGGGAAGGAAACTGACTGTAACAACACAAAACTGCGTTTCACCACACAAAAGATTGATGGAGCTTTTTTTCTAAAACATGTTCGTTGTCACGGAAACCTGGGCAAAAGCTTAAAGTTTCAAAGTTTTTTGCAAAAAAAAAAGTTTTTTTAAATAATATGTTTTTGTACCAAATTGATCGAAGAAAAACTTTGACGAAACAAATTTAACAGTCATGCGCATATTGGGTAGCTAGCTACCCATTTTCACTTAATTTCCAAATAAAAAGCGAACGGCTTGTGATAATAAAAAACGGATTTGAAATCAAAAAAAAAATTACGTTTTTATATAGGAGAAAAAATAATTTTATAGAAAAATATTTTTTTTAGAAAATTGTTTTTACGGTTAGGGCCGTAGAGGACGAGGGTTAAGGTTAAAAATCACCCCAGAAAGAGAAGAACAGGGCTTCAAAATAAAATAATTATCAAAAAAATCCGTTCATTGTTTGGCGCACTAGAGCAAATTGGGTAGCTAGCTACCCCAGATGCGCATGACTGTTATAGTAAACTCGATGCGCATGACTGTTAAGACTGTCCCGTGGAATTTGAAAAAAACTTGTTCAAAGACTAAACGTTTCGTGGACACTGAAATTCGTTAAAATTTTGCTCAAAATCGATGAATTTAGACATGTAAAAATATTTTCCTGCTAATCCAATTATGTTTCCACGTTAAAAATGTTCTGTGGAAGAATTTCTGGAGAATCTTGAGCTCTTAGGCGAAGAGTCTTAGCACTTTTATTTCAATCACAAAGCATAAAAATTTCATCATTTTCGATAAAAATTCTTTGAAGCCACGCCGGAATAAAGATTTTGTCGCAGTGTTTAAGATCGTCGAAATTGTTGTCGAATTTCGCCATTTTTGAAGTTCGCATAAGTAGACTTACCTAAAATAAATCAAATTATTAATTGGCGTTTTTGGTTTGTCATATTATTTCTTGTTTCTAATTGTGCAACGCAAAATGTGTAAATTACGACTCAATACGGATTATAATTTATCATTTTTTATTTTTGTCCCGAAGAATTACTATGGCATATTTAACTGTACACCCGAGAAGCGCAATCCTCAGTTTATACGAATAGTTTATACAAAAAACGCAATTTGGGGCGCTTTAACAGTCATGCGCATCGAGTTTATCTATAACAGCGCATCTGGGGTAGCAAGCTACCCAATTTGCTCTAGCGCGCCAAACAATGATAGGATTTTTTTTTTGAAGTCATGTTCTTCTTCTCTTACTGGGGTGATTTTTAACCTTAACCCTCGTCCTCCACGGACCCAAACGCAAAAACAATTAAAAAATATTTACTCTCAAAGAAAAACGTAAAAAAATTATTTGATTTCAAATCCGTTGTCCGTTTTTTATTACCACAAGCCGTTCTTTTTTTATTTAGAAATAAATTTAAAATGAGTAGCTAGCTACCCAATATGAGCATGACTGTTAAGCTGAAAACGGCCCTTATTAAGCACGTTCGTCCCTGATCACGTCTTCACCCATGTTCAGTTAACTCCCTGTCTATTTGAGGCCTAGTGTCTTATAATTGGTTTTTCGACACTTTTTATTTTATGTAAAACGGCAGGTTGAGTTAAAGGTCCGCATAGCTTTGAACAACTTTTCAATCGAGCTAGTTTTTAAAATGAAAATTCGCCAACGTTAAAGCGGAGTCAGTAGCTTAAACTGTGAGCTGCTACTTTGCCATCCATTCAAACACTTTAATTACGGCTTCGTTCTTTAGATTTGCAAGCCGAGCATTTTTTTGTGGTTAGTTCTAAGTACTGCGTTTTATGGTACCCCATAATTGTAGCATCTTCTGGCCAGTTTATTACCATTTGTGGGTAAAAATAGGAGCTTTTTTTCGCGAGTCTAATTATAGCTATAAGTCGTTTATTATTGGTTTGAGATCATCCCTGTTATCTTATTTGCTATTTAGAATTATAAAGAAAAATATCAGCGCGAGTTAAAATAACAAGGTCAAATTTTTCTATTTCTGTTTATATACAGTTATTTGGAAACTTTCGGTTTTTGAGAGTAAGAAATTATCGTTGTATATGTATATATAATATACACCAGATGAATCTTTATCTAAGATAAATTATCTTGAACCAAGATAACGGAAAATAGGGTCGTATTACCAACATAATGGTACATTGTGTAGGCGTATGGTTGAAATTGCGTAAGCGACGCCAAAATAAAGGAAAATAGGGATTACGTAACTCGAAAGTATTACGAAACTCGTGACGTATTGGTCACGTTGTGCGTTGGGGAAACACGCGCTGGCCAATAGAGGCTGCACATGGAACGCGTATATATGTTATCCTGACGTATTTATTTCCGCCGATTTGAAAGCAAATTCCATGCGCAGCCGTAAATGGCCAGCCTTTACTAGCCTCTATACGCCTTAGGTTTTAACGAAAAGTTTCTGAAATACTTACTGTTTATAAAACTTTTAAAAATCTGAAATGTTTATTTTTTCAAGACGCGACATGCCGGGTGAAAAGAGAAAAATATAAAAATTCAAAAGTTACAGAAAATGGCAAAAACTAAAAAAAATATTGGCCAAAATTGCTTTCAGGGTTACATTGCATCACGGTAATTTTATGTGACCAAAATAGAATGGTAAATATATGGTTCATCTGAGCCCTCTATAACCGAGTCCCCAAACATATTAAAACATACCAACTGTGGTCAAATACAACAATCAGTCATTTTAATTTTTAGCCAAAAGTTATATGTTTACTATGAAAACTGACTTTATTTCATCAGTTGGCCCTTTTTTAAACATTATACTGCCGAAGAACCGAACAAGACACTGCAATCAACTTATGTCAATTTGCATTTGGGATTTGCATTTTTATTATTAGTTCATTTTCAGCATTTTTTTTTTGTAAACGGGTCAGACGGATCACAAAGTGAGCCAAAATCCTGTTTCGTAAAAACATACTAACTTTATTGTTTAGAGCTTCTGAGAGGGACTTTGCATTTAATTTTTATGAGAATATTATAAACTTTATCCGAGAAAATGGCGCATAACATATTCATGCAGCGGAAAATCATGTATACGAATAATAAAATTGAACCAGTACAGTAGCTCGTTTTTTTTGTTGTCATCTAAAGCTTTTACGACTTGAAATCGCCGTTTGTGTAGGTTAAAAAAATATAAGACCGGAATTATAAACATTGGCGGTATAGTAATCTTTTTATTCAAAAGATGCATTAATGTGTATCTGAGGTTTTTTGTGTGTTTTCGGCAGTTTTGATTGGCCCCAAGCAGCGCTGAGGGATGTGTTCACATTGGGCTAATTGCATTGCTTGATATTTGATACCGAACATGAGCTTTTTTATATTGAGGCGATGCATCATTTGAATATTTCATTCCTATTATTACATTGTTTATATTTCAGTCATTAATTCTAGTAATTTATTTTTTTAACCTACACGAACGGCGATTTCAACTCCTCAACGCCTTATCAGAAAAAACCATCAGTTACAAACAACATCGGTTAATTAAGTGACCATATAGCATTAATGAAATTATTATCATTAACAATTATTGGGATTTTTATCATTAAAAAGCGAGAGACTGTGTATTGTATGGTAGACGGTGTACCGTATACGGTATACCCCGTCACAATATTGCATGTTTTTACTACGTATGTGTGCTTATTTATGGTAGGTTAATAGGTTTTTAGGATCATTGATTGTTTTGAGATAACTTGAGGTCTTAGATAATAAGACATAAACAGTGATTGGCTTGCTTCCGTTTTTTTAATTCTATATTTTTAAAACCACGTTTTTCAAAATGGCTACGGTAATCGGATTACGTAAACGTAAGCTACTTTTGAAAATAGGAATGCCGCTCTCTATTTACTATAAAAACACTTTTTTTAAATATTGCCTAAATTAGAAGAAGATTTAAGATAAACTACGTATCTTCTAATTGATCGAAAATATGCAGACAAAGTATACACGAACAACACAAAAATCCGTTTCTAAACGTTTTAAACGGATTAAATTGAATGCGGCTGGTTTTCATTTATTTCTGACTATTGAAAGTTCATTTTTACCTAGAGGCAAACTGTTTTATTTTTTTTTAATTAAGTTACCTACCAATAACATACCATTTGTATTATACAAATTATTGTGAGCGTAAGACCTTAATTGTCTCGCGCTGCCAATTTTTATTGGCCGCGTTACCAGAACAACGCGATAAAACATATAATAATTTCTTCCTTTTTAGTTACGCTTACAATTAGGTTGGAAGTGCCGCAATATTGTGATATAATGTCTATGTTATTGGTTCAATATATTATTAAAACTCTTAACATATTTTGATATGTAATGTCAAGACTCCAAAAATAGAAACTCGGCAACTGATAAATTACAAAATTCATCGAAATACGTTAGTTTTCGGCTAAATAAGCTTGAAATCAGCCTCTAACTGAACAGTGGACATATTTAAAAAATAAAATTTAAAATTTGGCGCTACGGAGCATTTTACACTTGAAGATATACTTTGACGAAAAAAAAAAACATTTTCCAATAAAATCATACTTCTCAAAAAACTAACTTTTTGAAATACTATCATTGAAATGGACAACTGATTTAACCTTGTCTTTATCAGAATATTGTTACCTAAATATACGTCAGAGTTTGACGTACAGATCTCCATTCGCTAAGAAAACAGGCAACATCATCAAGGCAAAAAAAGTAAAAAAAAATGTTTATTCTTGATTTCGGCTGTCATGATAGAAGAGGGGAAAATGTGACAGATGAAGATTAACCCTAGCAACTGTGGCAAATTTTTTTCGAGAACAGTTAAATACCAAAAATGCCTCAAATTCAATGTTAGAAGTGAACCAGACCGGTTATCAGCGTCTGTGGCAGAAGTAAATATAGAGGTTTGAAATTATTAGCAAAGAAAAGAAAACGAATGAAGTATGTTAAAAACTCTTCTCATTTTTTCTGAATGAAACCATATATTTATCTTAGGACACATATGGGCCCATTTCTGTACAAAAAAGAGTGTCAATATTTTGGTTTTTAGGGAAGAACGTAATATCACAAAAAGCAAGAACAAATAATTTTTAGATTACTATTTCAAAGCGTGACTTTTTAGACCAAATTTACCCTTACCGGTTCAACGGAGTGGGGTACTTTTGCGACCACATGATTTGGTTGCGAATTGTTGTTCAAAATTTGGTTTCGCGACAAAATGGTTGCGAAATGACTTTTTGGGTGAAGTTTCGCGATCACTTTTTTTAAGTGGAAAAATGGTCATGACACCTTGTCTTAACTCTCAGGGGGAAGGAGTTTTTGGGAACCAGTAAGGGGAAAATGCGTGTAAATAAACACGCACTTAAAAAATTCACAATAATTCAAAAAACTGGTAAAGCCAAGTTGTAGAGCTTGTCAAACTACGTCGATCTGATTATTCAGAAATTGATTTGGGCCACCAGGGCCCCCTAGACAGCTGTTTGAAATTTTAAACCTACGCAAAAAATAACACCGCCAATCGATTCTTTTCGAAAAGTTGAGAAGGGGGTCACCAATACCCGTTTTGCCCTACGGGGCCTACGTATGCCTTAAATCGACGAAAAAAGCAAGTTACGTGTCTATTTACACGCACTTCCCCCTGGGAGTTAAACATCATTTCGCCACCAAATTTTTAACAACGATTCAAAGTTCGAAAGTTGCGACTCTGAACTTGAGAGATTAACTAGGGTTTAATTTACCTATTCGACTTTAATAAAAACTTTCAGTATAAATATTTTGATTTTAAGAAATAGTGTAAACTGGCGTTTGAATCCAGACATTATTTGGCCAACAAATTAAACATTTGTTTTTACAAGCTTTTAAAAAGCTTGTGTTTTCAGCCTGTTTTTGTCTTATTTTGTGGTTGATAGGGTTACTTCAGGGGATTTAATTTCATGAAACTTTCGACCACAGATTAATCGGATGAAGGTGACCCTAGAAATGTCCAGCTACTTCAGGTCATCAGCGCGAAAATGAAATAGTACAATCAAATGATAAAAAAGGTCTAAAATGCTTATGTACCGTTTTGAAACTGACTTCTCTTTCTGAAAGAAAAAGAAATTTTTTGGCGCTTTTTAAACAATTTTTTTCATTTTTTGAAATTTTTTTTGGCGCAAGAGAGCTTTATTTTAATTAATATATATTTTGAATATTTTTTGGCGCTAGAGAGATTTTTTAACAAATTATTATATTTTTTTATATTTTTGGTGCTAGAGAGCTTTATTTTAATTAATATATGTTTTGAATATTTTTTGGCGCTAGAGAGATTTTTTAACAAATTATTATATTTTTTGATATTTTTGGCGCTAGAGAGCTTTTTTTCTTTTAAATGGTGCAAAGTTCAAAAACATAGATTAAATTGGATAAACATCCAATTTATTGAAATGTATAATATGATATGATGTTTATTTTAGTGCGATTTTAAGCGTTCAAAAATAAGAACCATTGGTTGAAGTTTTACTGTAAATTTGGGGCGGTATTAGAAGGAAGATCCACGATAGTTTTGAATGCGACCCGGAATTTCTCATGACATTCTTGCTACTATCACAATTGCGTTTTCGATTAGCTGTTCACGAATTATTTCTCACAAATTTCGTTTTAACACTCTATTAGATAGCACTATCACTGGTGAGAATTAAATTATTACTTTCGAGATTCTCAAACATCAAAATTTCGTGGAGAAAATATACTGTATGGTTCCACAATGAATCAGTCGGATCAAATTTATGCGCGCACTTTTTATCCCGAAACTATATAAAACTGTGCGCGCAAGTTTGCCGGGATTAATTCATTATTGAACCACATAGTATATTTACCGTATTGATTTCCGACAAAACGTTGTATGTTTCAGTTTCTATTTTTCTGCATGATTTACAGACAAAAAAAAAATAGGAAAAATAAGTACACCACCTAACCATTTTACTTAACACATTTTTTTTCGAAAAAAGGTGTTAATTCATATGCAGATTGTTAAGTCAAATGCAAACTGTTAAGCCACATGGGTAGTGCGTAGGCGGAAAAGCTGGAAAAAACTTTTTTTGTGCTTCTAAGTGAAATTCTTCGAAAATGAGCTGACTCGTCCTAGATGACCCTATAAATTGTTTTTTATTCTTTAATGAGCTCAAAAAGGTGGCACTTTCAGTTGTGTCAGGAATGCAATCAAGGCGCGAAAATGAGTCGAACTAATTCATTTTTGACGACGTTTTTGTCACGTTCAAACCGACCGAAACTCGGACTACTAATTCTATGTTCGATAAAAAGTGAGGTCAAGTGTGGCTTGTAGGTCATGTCACGTTTGTTTCGTATTTTGTCACTCGTACAACAAAACACTTAATTTGATTGCAACGGAAGTGTCAACTGGTCTCACGGAAAAAGTGGATTTCGTTTGAAGTTATTCGCCAAAAGGCTTTGCCGATTTTGTGATTCGTTCTGTAGTTTTATAATTTAGAAAGCAGCTCGTAAGTACATAGTCAGCAACTTCTCACAAAAAGCATATTCAGGAAATTGATAAAATTAATTTTCATTATTTTTTCGAGAGTTTTTGAGAAACAAAAATAATTGTATATCGAAATTTTAGAAAAAAAACGGTAAATTTTCATTTTATTTTATTTTATTTTTTAAATATTTTAGAAGAAGGCGTCAAACCACAATTTATATCCCGAAATTGAATTCATATCGATTATATTCAGCAAAATATGAGCAAAAAACTGAAAAATCGTAAAACCGGTCTAACCTGAACCGGCATGTTCGGCTGGCTCCCATTTTGTTACTTTTTATATATGGGATATAAACTACAACTTGTGAAAGTTTAAGAACGCTCATGTATTTCTAGTAGGTGTGGTCCCAACTGGCGGTCTAAATATACCGTATGTTGGAGCTCAGACTGTCGCGGAGATAAAATCATTGCGTATAAAACCGTATTAAATCACCATTTAAGTCACAAATAACTAGATAACCATCGAGTATTTTAAGAATAGTATTGTATAATTAAAATGACTTTTTTCTGGGTTGGAGGAGTCATGACTTTTGACTATTCAAAGTTATTCCCTAAAACATATCGCAGCGAATTGGTCCCAATTCATGTAACTTACACTTGAAAGTCGATAACCTTTCGAACTGCCAAATCGAGTGGCATCCTTACAATTCAGTACCCAATTGTCCCGATTTATTAAAATAAAATGAACCTTTCAGTTGACCACCTGCTGCGCAGTTATCGGGTGTCACTTTGCCACTAGTGCGGTTACTGATATTGGGCATTTTTTTTAACTTACAATGAGTTACATGCGTTGTGGGCGCACCAACCTATAGGCCAAAAACCGTTGCGTTGTGGGCGCACTGTAGCGTTGTGGGACGTAGCGTTGTGGGCGCACCAACTGTATTCTTATATCTGGCTCAAATCTTGCTCCGTTAAACTTCGCTTTAAATTGGCGCAGTTATTGGACGCTAATTTAAATCGCGGTCGCTGATTGGCAGGATAAACCTACGGTTCTCGCGCGAGAGCATTAGCCAGAAATAAAAAGAACTCACGGTATAAGAAAAGAAATATGGATTTTATTCCAATTCGGACAGTCTTCCGCAATATGTGGTTGAAGGTTAATAGTTGAAGGTTAATAGTTAACGCAGGTTAGTGTGTACAAAAATAGACATAAATTGACAAATCTGATTTCTGATAAAAAATATTCGTCAAATTTCCTCAACTCATGAAGATTTCATACTTTTCAACATGAATCAACGTCTATCTTTCTGTCACAAGGCGATACTTTGAGATTTAAACAAAGAAAACGTTTCAAACAATTTGCTTTTGATAATGCCGCGGTGACGGTCATATCCGAATGTTTATGTAACCGTGAAAGCACTAATTATTTCCATCGAAAAAAGTTACAACGAACATTTTGACTTTTTTGCCGGTTACGGTCTTCCGCCCGGCGTAAATTGAAATGATGATCATTTGTACGTGTACCCACGTATATTACCCACGTATATTACACGTCAGGTCAATACAAATTCTCAAAAAAATACTCAAACAGAGTTTTTTTATATTTCGAAATTTAACTCAAAGTGGTTATGGCGCTAGGGAGCATTAGAACTTTCAAACACACCAGATGCACCTTTATCTTCGGAAAGCTTCGGGCTAAATTGAACCCAGATATTGGATAACAGTGTCATATTACCAACATAACGGTACATTGTGAAGGCATATAGTTAAAATTGTGTAGGCGACGCCAAGATAATGGAAAATAGGGATTACGTAACTCGAAAATATTGCGTAATACGGTGTAAGCGAAGATTTTTGGACAGCTTTTTAAGGCATCTAAAACTATCTAACTCTGAAAACATCATACAAAACCTTGACCTCACTTTTCAATATAATCTATGTAGTTTTGACGGTCAAATTTGTTATGTTTATGTAACCGTGAAAGCATTCACGGTGACGATCTTCCGGCTGCGGTAATTTGCAATGATGATGTACATGCAATGACTTGTACATGTCCACGTGTACCGTGTGTTACACGTCAAAAGCCGGCGAGACTGTTTATTTACACGAACCAGAAGGGATATATTGCGCACGTGAAACGATTAAACACAACTTATGACGGGGCCGAAAAAAACAAAATCAAGAAAAAAGTTAATATTAGATTTGCATCCATTTTTTTTCGCCCGGTTTGACATGATGCCACCATGATGTCAAAGTTATAACACGAAAAGGTATATTTCTAAATAAACTGACAGCACTTTTCAAGTCATTAATTAAAACTAAACTGCACAGTTGTGAAATTAATTCAGATGTTAAAAAACTCTCTGCCGTAAATTGATTTTCTATCATAAGTGGCTAGAATAACACATTATGAGCTGTGTACATTCTAATCTGAATACACAAGCGCAGAAAGGAGGAGAGGAGACGGTCCAATCAGAGACAAGATCCAAACCCACGCGTCCATTTAGTAGGGTCAGAACAGGGAATTTGTTTTTCTCATTTTCTTTTTTCCCTCACTAACCTACAGTATGTAAGACCTATGGCGATAAGGGAGTTTGAAATTTTGTGTCACAAGTTTAGTATGCGGCTCGCTCGGCCTCGTTTCTTTTTGTGGAGACTATTCCACAGGGTATCACACGACTGGTCCTCGGTCTCCATTGGTACCAAATGTCGACTGGTACACTATATCGACTGGTACCGGATTCCACTCGAATTTGGTACCAGGCAACATTTGGTACNATTTTGGTTTAAGCCTATATTAGACGGTCAGGCATAAACATTGTGTGTGGTTGAAAAAAATTCGTACGAGAACACGACAGAGGATCGAATACTTGAAAAAAAAAGTTTAATGAAAAAAAAGTTGACGATTGTGTTCAGCGCCTTTTTCTTATATAATCATCTTATAACGGCAAAAACATTTTTCAAAGTTTTCATAGAAAAAAATTTCAAACAAAATTACGAACGGTTGTCAAAAAATGTCACGAGAACGCGACAGTGACACGAGAACGCGACAAAATCACGAGAACGCGACACTTTTTGGCAAGTGAAAGTGTCGCGTTCTCGTGTCCACAACTGTACAGCACAAGTACTACATTAATTCTGGATTCCCTTATCGCTATAGGTCTTACATAGTATGTATGTAACTGTATGTAACATACTGTATATTTTTGGATAAAAAGAAAAAACCCGTAACATCTCAAAACAATATTAAAATATATAAGTAAAATACACAGGGTGCGCAATTAACCGCCACCCTCTTAACCGCCACTTTTGCAGTTAACCGCCACTATTTTCCAGCGATCACGCCTACGCCCTGCGCAGTTAACCGCCAGTTTGCAGTTAACCGCCATTTGGAATTTTCACATATATGGGAATTTTTCATAAATTTTTGGTGAAATATTGAGCTTGAGTGATCAATTTTACAAATTTATTTACATGATCAATGCCTTTTTTGTACAAAGTTTTCGTCAATTTACTTTGTTAGGTAAGTTCAAAAACAAAATTTTTTATTCCGTACATACCCTTTGTTAATAACAGCCATGCCTTACAAATGCTATACTGACGTTCTCTAAAAAAGAAGTTTTTTTTAATTCTTAATTTCACAGATTTCCGAAAATATTTAAAATTTAGTTTCAATTTCCGGTTTTTGATTATTTTTCAAATTAAAACTTATTAAAGACTTTATTTCAATTTATTAAATTCAAATATTTTAATTTAAAATTTTTCATATCATGATAATTTAAAATTTGAAATTATGACTCATCCTTTTAGTTTTTTTCCCAAATTGTCCAATTCTCATTGGTCAAATACGCACTGCGCAGTTAACCGCCACTTTTGCAGTAAACCGCCAGTTGGGGACACCGCGAAGGGGGGCGGTTAACTGCGCACCCTGTGTAGTATAAAACAAAAAAAATAGAAAAGAGTCCTACCAAAACGTATTTTTATTTCTTATAAAATGACAAAATTCCCCAGCACATTAGTTTCTGAAAAAAAAAAAATGCAGAAATTCAAGAGATAGGTTTGAGAGGTCGTTCTAAAAAGTGTTTATCTTGGGAACAATGCCATACAAAACGAGATCAATTTGAGATCGGAAGGAATTTTGAAGGACCATTCAGTCGCTTTTTCCTTTCTGCAACGTGGATTTTTTTCCCGATTTTTGATTGAAAGTCAGAAGTAGGCATTTAAAACAGGCTTCATTATGACTTGTCATTTCCGAAGCAATATATATGAGCAAAGTTTAACGAAATCCACTGAATTCTCAGGAATTGTATATCGAACACATCAGAGTTTAGAACGCGGTGCGCAGTTGACATAAGCTAGGATTCACTGTGACCTTAGAAAGCTTATATAGCTTATGTTAGTGTAGGAAAATGAGGGTAAAAAGTGTGCAATTTTAACTTATAATTAAACTTATAATATAATTTAACTCTTAGGGGGAACGAGTTTTTGGGAACCCGTAGGGGGAAA
>SCLG01000163.1:121257-132850 GCA_004367875.1 Oikopleura albicans | reverse complement strand
TTCCGGACGGTTAAGTAATGGACTTAAGTACTTAACCTCTGTATTTATTTTCTCGTTTAATAGTACGCGCAGAAATTTGAACATTTCATAAATATTTCGCGTGCTAACATGTCATTTTTATTCTAATAATTTATTAATTTATTTCTAATAGTTCTCAGACTTGAAAACACCATATACCTACGTAAGTTAACACCACGTAAGTTAACAAAATTCACGTAAGTTAACAGCGAAAACTTTTCCGCCTACACCCTACCCACGTAAATTAACAATTTTTGAATTGTAACTTCTAGTAACTGACGATGGTAAAAGTGCTCCGGTTAACCCATAGGGGTGTATAATCAAACAGCAGTTTATTAAAGTATTTATGGTTCTTCAAATCGAATAAAAAAATCAAATCTAGGCAGATTTAAGTTTTGAGATTCACAAAAGTCTTTACTTTAACTCTAGTTTCAGAAAGGATAAATTTTAAATCTCGGATTTAGGTCTTTTTTAAACCCAATTATTCTCAGACTGATCTGATCTTTAACGGGTTCCGTCTAAAACCAAAGTGCATAATCTTGATAAATAGGGCACGGCCCAGTTATTGTGTAAATTGAAAAATTGCGGGTTATTAGTATTTTCTAGAGAAAATGTAAAATTGAACATACACCGACACAAATTGACATTTTTGCTTATCAGTGGAATACCATGGAATTTAGACGAAAAACTGCGAATGTGTCCAAAAATTATGTAAGTTGATTTGGACTTCTCGTGTCAAGATAGTAAAATTATCTGATTTGTATATTTTTTGTCTGGCTCGATTATTTGTTTTGTAATTTTAATTGGTAGTTTACTTTAAAAGAAACGACCTGCAGCGTTCGAAAGTTTCAACATTCACAGAACGTCAAAAAAATTTTCCGAAACTCTGTCAAAAAATATGTAGGTTGAACAAATATGTTCTCGCAATAATTGAAATGCTGAGAATATATTTCCAATTAACACATGTCTGGAAAAAGGGTAACAATTTTGCGCAACATTTAGAGTATCTTTAACTTGCAGACGCTATGTTGTAGAAAAATACACAGGCTTGAGATAAATATTGAATTTATGTGCGTCTAGGTGTCCGAATATACTATCTTTCAATAACAATTTTTCTACACCACTTTCCTACGTAAGTTAACAAATTTCACGTAAGTTAACAAAGTTCACGCAAGTTAACAAAATTCGTGTAACTTAACAGTCTGTTCGCGACAACTTTTCCGCCCACGTCCAACCCACGGAAGTTAACAAAAATCACGTAAATTAACACCATTTCTTATAAAATTGTATATTGAAATTGTAACAAAATCTAGAAAAAGGCCTAAGTTAACAATTTTTCAATTTTTGACGAAATAGCCTGAATTCACGTAAGTTAACATTTTTTCAAAAGTTTTCCAGCACTTCCGCCTACGCTCTACTCACGTTAGTTGCCAAAAATTAACGTAATTTAACAAAATTCATGTAAATAAATACCTTTTTTGAAAAGTTTTGTTAACTTACGTAAGTAGGTGGTGTATTACCCGTTAATTTAATAAATTCTTTTTTTTTTACTAAAACTCTTCAAGTAAAATAAAGTTCGTTTTGATAGCGGGCTTGAACTTTGAACTGAAGTTTACTAAACGGTTATAAAAATAATTATACTCAATGACTACGTAAAATAGGTGTATATACGGGGCAAGCTCTGAATCAAACAATTTGATGTTCCGAAACAGCACTTCAAACGTTGTTTTAACAACTCTTACAAAAACAAGTTTCGGTAAATATTTAATACCTCTCCTCATGTTTACATTCAAACATGGTACCGGTTCATCTTGGTACGCACCCTATTCGGATTTTAGAAGAATGATATGTTAATAAGTTTTAAGTTATTAATATTGTAGTGTTTTAACTGATAAAAAAATATTCGCCAGTTCACCAGTTATCTTAACACCAAAGATTTCTATTAAGACAACCACAAACGTAAATTAGTTAACACTAATAAGTTAAAACTACATAAGTTAACACTAAGTAAGTTCACACTAAGTACGTTAACATTAAGTAAGTTAAGACAAACTAACTTAAGACTTAGTAAAATAACACTAAATAAGTTAACACAAAGTAAGTAATCACTATTAACTTACTTAAAGTAAGTTAAACTAAGTTAATAATCTCTAATCAAGTTAACAAAAGTTTTTACTTAATATTTTAACAAAAGTTTTTACTTAATATTTCAATCAATATTTTGCTTAATATTTTTTGAAAAACTGTCCAAAAACGTGTACCGTGCTTATGAGAAAAACCTTTGTTCGCAAATTTTCGCTAACTGGTTTACCAGATCGTTCAGCAAATGACCATCAGGTAATTTTTCCAGTGCTTCAGTTTTGTGTTTATAATTATTATTTAGAAATAAAATTGCTGTTTCTACCTTGGTTTTGATTGTCACACAATTGAATAACGCATATCACGGATAAACGTGATTCGGAGAGAGTTATGACAAAAATTCATAACTTTCAGACTTGAAGTTCCAGTTTGGGCTAAATCCTTTTATATGTGTGACTTCTAGAGGACGTGGATTTCACTTTAAAACTTTATTTCAAATTATCTGCAAGCTTTCTATGTCTATAGTGTTAAAAGAAATTGCGAACAATTTCCTTATTCGACAAATGAAAAAATTATATATATGTCTATGTCTCTAGTTGTCTTGCAGATAATTATTATTTAACTCCTACGGATCACACACAAAAAATTTCCCGCCCTCCTACACTCAACTTGAGTCATTTGCAAACTGTCTGAACAAATAGTCTAAAATATTTCAGTAGAAAAATAGGCGCACTCGTGCAAAAGCGTGGTGTTGGGGCCGGCCTACAATTAAATACTACTTCTACTACTATAGTATTTCTGGTACCCTATCAGATGAAAAATAGCTTTCAATACATTTCTTGCTTCATTAAAAAAAAGTTAAAATTTTAGAGATGACTCATCTCAGATAACTTACCGGTGTCGACGAAAAACGGGATAAAAGCGATGGTCTTCATTTTTGTCTCTTTTGTTGAAAAAAAATCTCAAGCGCGTAAAATTTCAAAACTTAAAAGATGAAGCTTTTCTTTTGAATCGCGAAACGAAGTACTGACGTAGGGTATTGGATCAAAGCCGCCAAATTTAGGGAGTGATTGGAAATAACTTAAAATCAGAAGGGGTCTTGCTCTATTTTCTCTCTGTCTCTACCTCGCTGTCAGAATGTGGTCCGGCCGAAGAATGTGGCGCCCTTTTACCCGAAAACGCTCCGGGCTTCATGATGCATCATGATGACTTTGCTCAGAATACAAAATAGTACCAAGGTCGAACTGAAACCGATGTCACCGCAAATAAGTCAAAAAATTAAAAGGCTAGAAACAGTGTCTGGGAACAACACTTAATCATTATTCGAGCCATATTTTTACTTTTTACCTTTTCTAACGGCTCATACAATTTATATTCCACAAACAAACGCCAAAAGAAAAAATATGCTAAAATATGCCATCATATATTCCGACGGAAATACCAATTGTAATATTTCGCACGGAATATGACATTCAATTCTAATATTCCGCCAAAAATCTCATATCCGAATGAAAGATTCCGGGATTTTTTTCGGATTTTTTTTTTCGGAATATTAGAATTGAATGTCATATTCCCTAGCATAATATTAAAATTGGTATTTCCAGTCGGAATATATGATGACATATTTACCTACAAAATTTTCCAAACATTCCGCCTTCGCCCTGCGCCGTTGTCGGGTCAAAACCCCTTACATTTTGAGGAAAATATTTGACCCAATAACGGCGCAGGGGTGTACAGATAGCTGGAAAAATTTGAGAAAAAACTGAGCACGTATTTTCGTGTACTTTCCTTTAACACAATGAGATTTGAGATGTGTTACCTAAAAATTGCTGAATAATCCATAAATTTTTCTTGGATTTGATATGACTATTATAGGTCAAGCGTTTTCAGTAGTGTAATCCGATGGTATTAACTTTGGATTACCATACGTAACAATTCAAACGTTAAAATTTATCAAAACTCGCGTTTCAAATTAAAGTGATTACCAAGTGTCACATCTGGTTAACCACCATAATTACAAACAATGTCGAATTTATTTTGGTTTCAATCAAACGGTCAGGCGTGTTAATACTATTACTAGAAATACGAAAAATACGCAACAATTTTTGTTAACTTGCAGCATGTGGACAATAATCACTAATATTTTCAAAAATATTAGTGAATGTAAAAATAGCTTGTACTATTCAGCACATTTTCCAAAAGTACACAGGAAACGTAAAGTAGCAGTATGTCTTGGCAGNTGGCAGTGGGGTAATTTCGTAACCATTTGTGGTTGCGAAAAAACCCGTGTATGAGAACTTTCGCGACCAAATTTGTGGTCGCGAATTGTTGTTCAAAATATAGTCACGAAATGGTGTTTAGGGTAAGGTCCCGCGACCACTGTTTTAAGGTGGAAAAAATTTTGAACAACTATTCGCCACACAATGCGTGTTGGCGAAAGTACTCATAAATGGTTTTTTTGCGACAAGAATGGTCACGAAAGTACCCTTCACCATATTTCGTAATCTACCCTATTTGGCGTAGTAACAGCTAAGACTTTAACGTTACTTAGACACATGGCTGACATGTTAATAGTTATGCGGATACTGGGTAACTAGCTACCCATTTTCAGTTTAAATTTTACTAATTTAACTCTTAGGGGGAAGCAGTTTTTGGGAATTTTCCGCCCACTCATGAGGGTTTATCTGCCCACTGAGTCATTTTTTGGACCTTCATTGTATAATTTCAAAATCTCTTTTTTTTTATCAACCGACAAGTGATAAATAAAGTTATTTTTGTCATTTTCAAATTTTACTTTTAATAAGAACAAGATATATAGTTGTGCACTGAAACTTGATACAAATCTAGAACGAGCCCAAAAAATCTATCTGCCCAAAAAATATTTCAGTAAAGTTTTCCGCCTACGCCTGCGGGTTTATCTGCCCAAATTCGGTTCATCTGCCCACTTTTCAGGTCGTGAAATGGGCAGATAAACCCTCAAGGACTGTAATATGTAGTAACTATTATCATACGATTAAAATGTACCTCGTTTTTTCAAATTGTTTTAAAGCAAAGGTATGTTTATTTAATATTTTAGGACAGTCTTGGTTAAATGGGCACCGGTAAAATCATCTTTAACAAGAGAAGTAAGATAATCTGTTTAAGTGAACAAAAAATAATATTTCGTTTTGGTTAATTTAACTTGACATAAAGTTGAATAAAACTACTTCTTATTACAAAAAAAGTACGAAAATTTTCAAACTCCAATCATGAAGGTTTTTCTAGCCCTACCGTACGGATTTTGGGTACAGTACTTAGTCTCCTAAGGACGCTCCCCTAATGGCCGGCTTTCCGTCAAAGTTTATCGGACAAATTTTGCAAATAAAATTTATAAATTCATGTTATATAAATATTTATTATATACACTGCTTGAGGGGTTATGCGGCCCCCCTTTATCAGGCCACTTTGCCCGCTCGTGCGCTTATCAGGCCGGTCTCTCACAATTGAGATTAAATTTGTATATGATATACAGTATATCCATGGATAATAACAAATTGGTGTTGCGCAATTCTCCGCNTGTGGAATTACCGGGCCACCTTATTTTGCACATTTTTCAGCTACGCCCTAAGGGTTTATCACGCCGCCTGAGGATTTATCAAGTCGTTTTTGGAAGGCGAAAGTAGCCGCATAACCCATTAAGCAGTGTATCTTAAATGTAACGACTCTTATTTGTTCACATGCCATGGTAAAAACAAGCAGCATGGGTTGCCGAATCTCATTTAATGCTAAACACGCCAGTAATAACGTTGGACGCGCTTCTTCGCACGAGAGTCTTCTTAACCCGTGTAGTGAGTTGTTAGACATCTGTGTAATGAGTGGTGGTGGACCTAGTTGCAACGGTCTTAACAGCGGGGTTCAGACTTCGCAAATTAACGAGTTAGAAAAACTGTTAGCAAGTAGGCTCTGTACGTACTATATAATCCAACGAGTGTAGGCGAGTGTTGGCGTTTACGGTAAAAACTATTAAAGTCAGATGTAAAATTGTTGCCTAATAACCCGAGAATTCGGGCAGACAGTCACTATTGAAAGTTTCAATTTGAAACTGGTAAGGAAATAATACAAATAAAAAATGTTAGCAACTGTGGGCCAGTTGATATTAAAAATAAATACACCACCTAACCATGTGAGATACAGTTGTGGATGCGAGAACGTAACACGCGAGAACGTAACAATTTTGCGAGAACGTAACAGTTTTTGGGAAAAGGTCGACTTTTACGAGAACGTAACACTTTTTCTGAATATTTCTATTGAAATAACGCAAAAATGGAATAATTTGAGACAAAAAGTCATTTTTTTGCCAGAACGTAACATTTTTTTCTCGAAATTTTGCTTGAAATATTTTGTAAAATAAAAAATTTTGTAGTTTTTGATTTTTTTCTGGTGTAAGAAAAATATAATTTCCTAATAATAATCTTTTATGAATAGTATTTTGAAAAGAAGTAAAAAAGACTCCGAAAGTGAAGTTTTGATGCTTGAAAATCATATTCGAGCTTAAATGTGGTTGACCTAAAATTTTGCGAGAACGTAACAGTGGATGCGAGAACGTAACAAAACCGCGAGAACGTAACAGTTTTTGACAAGTGAAAGTGTTACGTTCTCGCATCCACAACTGTAACACATTTTTTTTCCGAAAAAACGTGTTATTTCATATGCAAATTGTTATCCCAAATGCAAACTGTTATCCCAAATGGTGTTATCTCACATGGTTATATGGTGTATCCTCAAAATTTTACTGTACATTATTATCGTGTGTAAAACCTCAAAAATAGCCCAGTTTTATTCTAGAAATTAATACGCATTGGAGGAAGAATTCTGTGTTCTTCTCTCACAATTCTGGAATAAAAAAATGGGCTAGTTTTGAGGTTTGACACACGATATATAACCAAAACAAAATAATAAAATTTTTCGAGAAGAACCCCACTTTGGCCTCCAATTGGAGATAAAGGCTCATTTGATATCGAGTGGTGATTTTGTAGTAGAGTATTTCGATAAACGTCATATTCTCCGAATGTACTTCTTCGAAAATCTGATCCTTAAAGACACATTTTTCTGGCACTTTAAATACTGGTAAGTGTGATGTTGTGTGCAAATATTGAATACTTTCTTGGCTGTGTTAACGGCGTCGAAGGTGTTGGACCTATTGGATCAAGCGTTTGGTGAGGCTGTTGATTCATCTATTTCTAATAATTTTTAAATACTTTTGAGATTTAAAAAAAAATTCAAGCATCAAAATTTCCGGAATTCAAATGAACTTGACCATACTTGACAACATTAGCTAACGGCACTGACTGAATGGGAATAACTTCTAATATGTCAAAAGCGGAAAATGTCTAAATTTTTTAGACATTTTACTCTTTATCACCTTTACCCTTTATCACCTCTGCACTTTATTACCACCATAAAAAATTCGATGAAGTTAAATGGCGCAGTCCGATTTGGTCGAATGTAGAAAAGGTCGAAGCCCTGAAAAGGTCGAAAAATAAAAGGTCGAAAATGCCATAAAAGGACGCAAACCTAAAATGGTCTAAACCTGATATGGCGGAAGACCCGAAAAGTTCAAAACTGAAAACCTCGAACTCGACTTTTTCAGGTCTCGCCCTTTTCCGCCATTTTCGACCTTTTCTTTTTCGACCTTTTCAGGGCTTCGACCTTTTCTGTATTCGACCAAATCCGACTGCGCCAGTTAAATAGCTAAAATTGACACATGATTTTTTCCAAAATTTTTAGACATGTTACCCTTTATCACCCTTACACGTTATTACCTTTACCCTTTGTCCACTACACGTTTTTTGTAGACATATTCCGATTTAGACATTTTACCCTTTAGACATTTAAGAAAATTTTCCGATTCAGTCGATACCTAGCTAAGTTAGCTAAGCTAACATCAGGGCTCGGCAACAGCCAGCTGGCCTTCCCAGCTCGACAGCTAGCTCGTAAGGCCGCTCGTTTTTATTTTGATTTATGCCGAGCCCTGGCTAACATTCTAATTTGATATGAAAACAATAAATTTATGACACGATTTCGATTGAAAAAATAAATGTTTTTCTTTCGACTTCGCGATTTTTAGAAAAAAAAATCTTTATATAACAGTAAACATCAATCGTTGGTTTCCATAGCTCTTAGGAGCCATAAAACAAAATGGTCACTATTTTTCCCAAATTTGTTGGATTTATTGATCTAACTCGACTTAATTGATTACTGGAAAACTAATATAAGATTTCCCTAACGTTCATAACAGCTTATTTTATGAAATTAAACTTAGTTAAGTTTACTCGTGTAGTTATTCGTATATTGTTTAGAATCTTCTTGAAGATTGTGTTCCTAAATCCACGTAAACGGCTCAATTTTTTTTATTCTGTCTTCGTAAGTAATTAATTCCAAGACGGAAGCCTATCCGGAAGCGATTTCGATGAGCGTTATTATTTAACTGACATACAATTTTCTGTTCGATTTTGTCTAAGGGACTTTCTCAATTGTGGAATTCGGTATCACCAGTCTTAACCCTAATTAGAGGATGCCTTCACAGATCACATATAAAATTCGTATTTGGTTAAGGTTAGAAAACATGTCATTTTCAACTGCGCACTTAATGGGTGCCTTTCAACTTAGGAACATTGATTTCCCACACATTATTCGTTTTTGGTTTCCGGAAGACTGATGTGACAAATCATTTTAATAAACATGTTAAAATATGTCGTAAAAATATGCCCTGCAACTCGATTTGGCGAAGACATCTTAAATCTCATTAGCTAAGTTTGTTGAAATGTTTACATGACTTTTATGCAGCAATTATGCCAGAAGTAAATTCCACAGACATCCATAGATATCATATCTGATATACACGGGTGCGTCACGCGCCTGGCACCAGATCCAAGATTTAAAAAAGGAACCTATTTTCAAAAGTAGAAAAAGTTCAAAAATTAACCTGATGTCGAAAGTGAATAAACGGACGTGTTGAATTACTAGCGTTGTTTTCTTGTGAATCTGTCATATATAATGCAATTTGAAAATAGACCTGTTTTGTCGCTAGAGAGCATTTTCACTACGACCCTTCGTCCTCCAAAATGCTACAGGTTTAGCCTTATGAAAATCGGCTGAGCGTTTCTAGAATAAAGCAATTTTGTTCTTTTTTCTTGCAATGGGGTGCTCCTATTGGCCAATATTATTTTTAAAATATGCCGACACGGTATACTAGAAACGCGCAGCCGATTTTCATGAGACTAAACCAGTATAGCAACGAGATATGTGCCCGCTTTTGGAATTTTTAATAAACACTTCGGAGGTGCGAAAACCTAAAATACTCGAAACTCGACATTTTCAGCTTTCGCCCTTTTATGCCATTTTCGACCTTTGCTTTTTTGACCTTTTCAGGGCTTCGACATTTTCTATATTCGACCAAATCCGGCTGCGCCGTCGAATTTGTTCCTGAAAAAACAGTAATCGGCACTTCGGTCTTATTATTTAAATCTTTATTTATACCAACAAGACCGGGTTAAAATCTTTTAGAGAATGTCAATCTACAAAGTCGCGAAACGTAAGTCGCGAAAATTCCGAACAGAAATTTCAAGAAGAAAGGAAAATAAAATATTGCAGAATTATCCCCATAACCTGAATCTGCAGTTTTCAAATCAGCGTTTTCAAAAAAAAAACGCTAGTGTTTTTAGAAATTAGCAAAATCTTTAAATCAAAAGTACGCTATTGTTATTCCAAAATAGCAAAATCGATTAATTAGATTTATTTCTTGGTTTTTGATACTGCTGTATTTTGATAATATCGCTACACTAAATTGTTCACAAATTTATTTTATGTTTGATGACGATACACGTTTTCAAAAGTTGATCATATTTTTACCGGAATTTAAAAATATACAGTTAAGTTCTCGTAAGCAGTAAATGCTTGTTAGCTATACAAATATTCAACTGTATATCCACAATAAGTATTTTTGTTTTAATGATTTGTAAATTAATATGAACAAGGTAAACATACTCGCAATACCATCATACTGACCATGACTAATGGTTCATAACTTATGGACCATAAGACACTGAAGAGTTTCATATAAAATTCAGCAGGATTTGAAAATGAAAAATATTCAAATTCTTACTCGGGAAATTGCCATAGATTTAAAAAAACGATTAAAAATTTATTTGGTGATGATTCGGCGTAGGCGGAAAATCAAGCAAATTCTACGAGTTTAATTCTACAAGTTAAATTCTATGAGTTTTAATTAAGGGCTTCTCGTTTTTCTAGTTTTTCAGTCTACTAGAATCAAGCTTCTAAGAAAATAAAATTTTAGAAAGCGAGAAGCACCTTATTTTCCACCATACCGTAGGTTAATTTAATTAATTTTGTACTTTTTTTTTGCTTGGCGAAAAATTCGTGACTAACTCTGATAGTAAACTTAACGATAGTTTACTGAAATTATAATGGTAACAGAAAATTAATCATTGGGCTAGAGAAATGACTTTCTGGGAAAATTTATTCTTTGTGGTCTGTATTATTTCTTCAATGAGTTAACAAGCCCTAATGAAATGACGAAATTAAACAGACGTTCGTTAAAATCAAGTTTTTTTCCAAAATCTCCCGTGTTTCAAATCCACTGATGAATGTCAACACAGGTGTAAAATGGTTTAGGATTATCCCAGTAATTATTCCTCCGAACGTTCGCCAACATTGGTCAAATCTTAATCATTAACCCTCAAATAGGTTCGTACGACGTTTTTCCAGATAGCTGTATAAACACAATTTTTATACTGGTAGTGTATCTGGAAATTCTAAAAGTATGTAAATTAACTCCCAGGGGGAAGTGTGTGTATATATACACACGACTTGGGATGCATCTTACCTCGTCGAGCCCAGAGCAAACAGTTTACTGCAGTTTTTTTCACGTTTGGTGCGCGATCTGAGCCCGCCTTAACTTTGACACCGTAATTTTTTATTTTTCGTATTTTTCAGATCGTTACGAACATGCTGATATATTTTTATATATTTTTTCGTAAAAAAATAATTATTAGACTTCGAGCGCCTAAACATTTTTTGCGTTTGGTGCGCGATCTGAGCCCGCCTTAACTTTGACACCCAAATTTTTCATGTTTCGTATTTTTCAGATCGTTACGAACATGCTGAAAATGATGTTGGAATAATTAATTTCGATACAGAACTCGAAATATCTGTTCTGTATATCTGTATATTAAGAAAATAATAAAAATTGAGATTATCTCAAATTATGTTTTTATATGCAAAATGATGAGAAAAATCTTCTGATTACGAATCTGTAAAAAAATATATTTACATGGAGTTTTAAGAAAATCGTAACATTAGTCTTTAATATCTTGCGAAAAAAAATGTTCGCTCTTTGTTTCTTTTTTTTGTTCTCCTTTGTTTCTATTTACTGTTTTTCGTCGATTTAAGGCATATGGAGGCCCCGTAGGTCAAAACGAGTATTGCTGACCCCCCC
>SCLG01000163.1:101000-121157 GCA_004367875.1 Oikopleura albicans | reverse complement strand
TACACACATTTCCCCCTACGGGTTCCCAAAAACTCCTTCCCCCTGAGAGTTAAGCAGAACCAATTTTTTCTTTGGCTTTTCTATGTTTGTTTTGTTTTTCGTATTCAGTTACGGATACTGAGGCCAACCTACTAAAACTAAAATCGGAAATTGGAAAAAATTCGTTATGATCCAATTTAGGTCCCTAAGAACTCGAATACCCTTCGGTACCCTGTTAAGTAACAAAACGCACCAATATCTTCTATAGTGACCCTAAACGGGGCCATAATGATACAATTTAATTTGTATAGAAATTTGCCCTATAATTGTACCGGTTTGACCGAATAATTTAATTTTTTCAAAACTGTTTTATTTGTAGCGAATAACGACTGCATAATCCCCTCGTGCTATCAAACGTAATTAACGTCATTTAAACGTGCATTCCCTTTTTGAACCGGATGTATGAAAGAGTTACGTCAGAAGAAACATTACCTGTAAAGACTCTTGAGGGCTTACTTATGCTTCGGTGTAAATCGGCTGTTGTTTAAACACAAAATTATAAAATAACATAAGTGCTCTGATAAAACAGGGGTTTTCAATGAATTTTAACCGTATAGTTAGATACTTTTGCGATCATTCAGCTTGGTAGTTAATAAATGGTATATAATATACCGTATATTGATATCGACAAAAAAATCCCGTATTGGTATTTTTGGAGTAGTCTAGTTTAACCTTGTCAGGCTAAATATCGGTTGAGTTTCATAGAAATCGGCCTAGCGTTTCTAGACTGTTTGTAACTTTCTGTATCTAGAAACACTTGGCCGATTTTCATGAAAGCCAACCGGTAGACTACAGACTGTGTTTCTACAACACTGTGTTTCTGGTCGGATTTCGATCTTATTGTTTTTATTCAATTAATATAATCTATAATTTTATAAATCTATGGATATTTTTGTTGAAACAAAAAAATGTCTGACTTGCAGTATCGAACAATTAATTATTAATAGATTCTAGAAATTGGCCTTGGGCAGTTATTTTCAAAACCCTATACTTTATATTTCTACAAATTCAAATCAATGCGAAAGATTTCCAGAAATATTATAATAAAGGTCAACTTTGCATAGTTGACCTGTATTAATATTTTCGTACCGCGTCGTTGTGGAGTATTAATATTACTTGTGCGGACGTACGTAATGCAAATCGAACACTTTAATTTACGTCGCAAAGTTGGACGGTTAGAGTCACTTGAAAATTTTGTCAAATATTTATTCTTGAGAGATATTTTTTATAATAAAAATTTCATTGTTAACTATCGCGTTATTTAATTATTCTGGTAGAAATTGACATAAAATTTTCCATGTACCGGTTGGTACTACCAAAGCATTAGAGTTAAACTTTATTTGGACAAAAATATTAGACGTGGACCTATTAGATGACATCCGCAGGAGAATTAAAGAATTTTAACTGCTGAATCACAATTTCCTGGAAGAATAAATGCAAAACAAAAATACTCTCACAGTTCCAAAGTTCTACCACAGAAAGTATACAAATATTGTGAAACATAAAAATCATGGTCCACTGAAGTATATTTGGCCGGTATAATGAGTTCAAGGTTTAAACGTACACTAAGTTGACCTTGAGCACTGAGTACAACTGATTGTGGATGTTACTTTCGAACTTGACGGATTTTTCCGCGACATCCACGAAAAAATATCCGGATTAGAAGGATTTACAAAAGAAACACGAAGTTTCGCCAACATGCTAGCAACGTATTGGTCCTATTAGAGTTCGATTACATTGGTTAAACACAGTTTATGATTGAATCTTGAAATGATAAAAAATTATTTTGTGATCACAAAAAATCACAAAAATCACAGAAATCACAAAATCAAAACTCGAAACAATGCGAATTACACCCACAAAAGTCAAAAAAATTTCAATCACAATCACGCAAAAATCACATATGTGATTGTGACAAGATAAGTGACAAGATAAGTGACCAATGCGTAGGCGTACATATTGTTTGTATTGCAAAAATTCTAGCATTTGAAATAAGAGGCAATAATTTATGTTCAGTTCAGCATATTATGTTTTCGCTTACGAAATAAGTTTAAGGAATTGTTACAATTTCTTGCAAAACACGTTACAATTTTCTTTCAATTTTCCGATTGGACAAAAGACTTATTGTTTTATGATGTTAATTTGTGACACAAATTTGGTCCCATCTGGCCTGAACTTGAAAAAGTCAAGTGTTATCACTCGCCTCATCATATCCCCAAACAACACTATCGTCTGATTATAGCCCGAACGCCCTGTTTGTGTATCATTTCCACTAATCTGTACTAAAAAAACAATGTATTTAACGAATTTTACTTGTTTTGTAAATGTGTGACTCGAGCAATCGAAAATTCGGTCATTTTTTTAATAAAACATGTGTATACCATTAAGCGCATCACCTCAGTTATTTAAGGCGTATCTTTCGTTTAACCCCCAAGGGGAAGGAGTTTTTATGAACCGAAGGGGGAAAATGCGTGAAAATAAACACACACTTCAAAAATTCACAATAATTCGCGATAATTCAAAAAACTGGTAAAGTCAAGTTGTAGGGCTCGTCAAACTACGTCGATCGAACTATTCAGAAATTGATTTGGGCCACCAGGGCCCCCTAGAGAGCTGTTTGGAATCTCCAACCTACGCAAAAACGCCGTCAATCGAATTTTCTACGCGGCCTCCATATGCCTTAAATCGACGAAAAAACAAGTTGCGTGTCTATTTAAACGTACTTCCCCCTAAGAGTTAATTAATAGTTTAAACTCCTATTCTTGTGTTAGAACCAGGTTAGGACACAATCATGTAATGTGTTTGCAAAAATTGTAGACAGTTTTGACATCAGTTTTTTTTTGATGTTGAACCGAAATATCAAGAGATTCCTGACTGTACAATATATCTCATACGGGCACCGTCTGAATCGGTCTCTTTTCTTTTGTGGCGAAAGGGTAATCCGGCGAAATTTATCCATTTCTGATCAATCACAATTCTCAAAAAGGGAAAATTTTGGCGGATTAACCTTTGGCCACAAACGAAAAGAGACCGATTCAGACGGTGCCCTTATACGACCCGGTCCCGCACAATTAAGATTTTTTTCGCTGAGCATACTGTAATTGTGGGCTTATAGGGGCTTTTTATGAAAAAAATTGTTTTGGCCATATACACCGCTTAAGGGTTTATCCGGCCACTTTCACCTTCCAAAAACGGCCGGATAAACCCTCACCCGGCCTGATAAACCCCTAGGGCGTAGGCGGAATAGCTGAAAAATGCGCAAAAAATGGTGGCCGGATAAGCGAACGAGCGGAAAATTGCGCAATTCATTAGTTTCATAAAGCGACCGGCCGGATAAGCAACCGAGCGTGAAATTTTCTAGAAACGATCATGTAACTCATTTTTGTATTCGAAACCCAAAAACATGTTGTGTGTGGTTGACAATTAACAGCAAGACTTTGAGAAAGACTTATTTGTACAGCTCAGGGAAAAAACACAAGTAGGAAAATGACCGGATAAACCCATTTGCCAGAATAAACTAAAAGCACAAGTGGCCGGATAAACCCTCAGTGCGTAGGCGGGATTGGCGAAAAACTTTTGGGAAAAAAAGTGGCCGGATAAGCGCACGAGCGGGCAAAGCGGCCGGATAAGGGGGGGCCGGATAAACCCTTAAGCGGTGTATTAGAGCTGGAAAAGTTAGTAAAAAAAACTGTGAGAACAAAATTAAATTACAGTCCTTACCTCAAAATCGTTACANTGTGCAAGGACTCTGATTACCAAAAAACTAAAACACTAATTAGATGGCCAAAAAAGCCAATTACTCAAAATCGTTACAGTTACTCAAAATCGTTACAGTTTTTTGAATCACAAATTGTAACGATTTTGAGGTACGGACTGTAATTATAGAACGTCTAAGGCGAACTCTAGAATTTTTTGAAGGTCATTTTTATTTTGACCTTCGAAAAATGCTAGAGTCCTCTACAGATACTTCAATTTCATTTTTACACTTTTGTTTACTAACTTTTTGAGCTCTACAATATGGTCAAACAGTTTTTTAAATAAATAGTAATCACAATAATTAAATACTGTATTTTCAGCCAAAAAAATACTTAATTGTACGGGACCCGTATGAGATATACAGTATTGTTGTTTCTATTGTGCAACTCGATTAAGCACTTGAGGTTACTTTTTAGAACTTTTTCGTTGATTTTTTTTTTTTCAGTAATTCTAAAACAATATTTATTTTGTTTATCCGTAATGTAATCTCTTTTCTTTTAAACTAAACAATTTAAACGTTCGATGTTGGGTTTGTTCCATCCGCCACGGCAGTTCTGTTTAGGTTTCTCAATCTTTGTCGATAAGCTGCTTTTCTGATGTTTTTTCTGCCACTCGTTGACTTAACCCTGTTTTCTTCAATAACAGCAAAAAGTACGGTGAACGAATAGAAATCATGTAATTATTCAGTGCGTTATTATTATGTAAGCCCAACAACTCCGTGAAAGCAGAGATTAAAATCCGGTCAAGGGTTTTTGCTAATCAAAAATTTACAAATATGACGGAGCAGCCATTTTCTGGCGCTAACGCCAAATACATTTTCTGGCTTTAAAGCCAAAAAGCCAAACATATTTTTTACTGGCTTTAAAGCCCAAATAAATTTTCGACTGGCTTTGAAACCATATGTGCTATTTTCATAAAATTTACTTGGCTTGGCTTTTTGACCCTCCCAAAAAAAATTGGCTTACAAAAAGCCAAGGCAAGCCAAGCCATGTGCCAAAACCATTCGTGCCGAGCCCTGAATAAATACATACAAGGTTGGGCCGCGGGCGTCATAAGGGTGAGCAATTAAGGTACATTTATTTTATGACAGAAAATTTTTTTAATGCTCCACGTACAGCGCCGTTTGAAATTATTTTTACAGAAAAACCAGTACAATTTCAAAGTTTATTATTCTAGTTTTTTTATCTGAACAGTGTATAAATTAGTTTGCTTGTCCCATATGTTTTATTTGTCGGAAATTTTGGGTACTTCACAGAGTTGCAATAACAAAGTAAATTAACCTTGAGAAACATTTAAAAAATTTGAACTGCTGACGACCAAACGAGTTATGGAACGGCTAAAAAGTCCTGAACACGAATTTTAGAGGAAGTCGGTAGTCAACCGCCGATGTGTCCATAGTTCCAGTGGACCTACACGATACCTGGTACGGTTTGAAGTTCAAACTTTGAACTAACGAAATACAAAGATATTCTATCTAGATACGAAAATGTCGAGCAAAATATAAAATTTTTGTCATGGCATATTTTTACCCACAAAAAAAATCAGCAAAAACAAAACAAGTTTTGAGCATATGATAAGAAAGTTTGTAAATCGCAATTGATTTAATTACTCATTTAGTTAACGATTTTTAAAATCCCAGGGGGAAGTGCGTGTATATAGACACGCAACTTGTTTTTTCGTTCATTTAAGGCATATGGAAGCCCCGTAGGGCAAAACGGGTATTGCTGACCCCCCCCCTCAACTTTTCGAGAAAATTCGATTGACGGTGTTGTTTTTTTTTNTTTTTTTTTGCCTAGGTTGAAGATTTCAAACAGGTTTCTAGGGGGCCCTGGTGGCCCAAATCAATTTCTGAATAGTCAGATCGACGTAGTTTGACGAGCTCTACAATTTGGCTTTACCAGTTTTTTTGAATTATTGCGAATTATTGTGAATTTTTTTAGTGCGTGTTTATATACACACCCAAAAACTCCTTTCCCCTGAGAGTTAACAAAGTAATCTAATTAATGATTTATTTATTATAAACCGTAAGATATGAGTTCTTATCGGTCATATAATTAAAAACGTATATTTGGTATAATTTTTGTAACTCTTGCACTTAGTTTTCCGTATATGTTTCCATCTCATGCGGTCCATCATTCTCATAGCTTCTTGTACAGTCATGTCTCCGATTTTATATCCATGTTTATAAACAATTTCTCTCGGGGTTAATAATCTATATAACAAATGCATATTTTTTGATTTACTTCTCAGGGCATATTATGTAGTTTTCTTTTAATATTTTTACGATTTCATGAGAACGTGACACTGTTTAGCAAACGGTCGTCATTTGCGAGAACGTGGCAGATTTTGAGAAAAAAAAGTGCACGAAATACACACCTTTTTTTCGGAAATTTTGTAATAACGTGACACTTTTGGGAGATTTGTCCTCAATCTAAGGTCTTTTTTCAAAATACCTAATGGTTATATAAAAAAAAATTGGCTGAATATCAATAAGATTTCCAAAAGTTGACTTTTGCATTCAGCGTCCATTTTTGATATAATTATCTCGTTACGACATACGAAAATTTTTAAGGTTTCATAGTAAAACATATAAAACAAAATTACAAATGGATGTCCAAAAATGCCACGAGAACGTGACAATCACATAAGAACGTGACAATTCCACGAGAACGTGACAGTTTCTGACAAGTGAAAGTGACACTTTCCCGTATCCACAACTTAATATAAAGTCACTGTAGTATGTTGTACCTGAAGTGTAACATTCCAGATACAACTACACAACAAAGTCTTTTTTTTTTGTAATGAATTTTACTACCTAAACTTTCTAAGTTTTCATATATTATATGTAATTTGCACATAATGTCTCTGTAGAAAATGAATTTTTAACGTCCTGAATGCAAAACAGTGAACATCAGAGAGATAATTATAAATCTCATTTGGTTTCCTTGCTTTGCCGCAACCTAATCGACATTGTTTCAGACGAGAAATTATTAACAACAGTTTATTATGGTACAATTATTTATTAATCCGTTTCTTTATAGATGATTATATATTGACAGTTCTTTCGTGCTTAATACCGTTAATATTTTGGTTTGTGCCTCTCAAGGGGCTTCAGCGAATATGAACTCTGTTAAGTTTATGTGTTTGCGCCCAAAAGATTATTTTCCCGTAATTTGTTTAATCAAGTGTTTCATTAACATTAAATTTTACCTTACCACATCTAAGCTATCGAATTCAACTCTGCAAGAATTAACCCTTTCCCCCCAAAAGCGCAGCGATTGTCCATACGTTAGCTCTTTTAACGGGTTCAACAGAACGGTGAAGGGTAAACCCGTTTACGAGTACTTTCGCGACCACAAATTTGGTCGCGAATCGTTGTTCAAAATTTGGTTTAGCGACCAGATGGTCGCGAAATGATGTTTTAGAGTCTAAAACAAATTTAGACAAGGTTTTGCGACCACTTTTTTCCACCTTAAAATAGTGATCGCCAAACTTCACCCAAATCGTCATTTCGCGACCGAAATTTTGAACAACAATTCGCGACCAAACCATATGGTCGCGAAACCACCCAAAATATAACTTCTTTCGCGACCACGCATGAGTCATGCGGCATGACCTTATACTAAATCATGTTTGAGTTTGGCCAAATCGTAATTAATACGATACTTAAAGTTACACTGATTTGTATCCCTATGTTTGTTTTCCTTGATTACTTTGCAGACCGTAATTTTATCGGTCAAAAGCGGGTTCAAAATGACGAATTAACAAATGTTTGGCGCATTTCTGGCTCGTTAGAGTGCTTTAGCTGCATCAAAATATTCAACTTGAATTATTTGACATTTTGCTCTGACCAAGCGACATCATTTCTAAAATTCGCAAAGTCAGATCACTGAAAGTCGATATTATGAAGGAATGGTGATCAGAGAAACTCGTGAGACCTTTTACTTGGTATTTTATTACATTAATTAGCATTAGAATGAAATGGCTTTGCAGTAATTTCCTACAATAGGTAACCTATTTTATGAAATTGCATCTGTTTTCACAAGTTTCATCAGAATTTTTAAATCATATTATCGGAGCATAAGCTGTAGAATTCAGTAAGCGCATATTCCTACATGTAGATTAGACAGTAAAATTTGCATTTGCCTCAGGTGCTAAAATATTTTCAAAGCAGAAAAACCAGTTTAAAAACTCTTTTCACGGAACATTATTCTTGGTGTGAATTAACAAATTAGTTGTGAGTCAATTTGTGACCTTTGAAGTGCTGCATTAATTCTGAAATCAGACTCAAAATCAGAGTATCAACGTCCTGGGGGGATAAGCTTAGATAAAGGTTAAAGCTTACAACCCTAAGCTTATGTAAAATATAAAGTAGGAGTATGTCTTAATAATAATTTTTGATAATTTGAATTCATCAAAATTTACTACAGAGTCAAATTCGAACAAATATGCTTTCGAATATTTACGGCTTTTTTATGATGGTATTGCGGGTCAGTATTGGGAGAAGATTATAACTATCATAGTTTATAATCTGTAAGTTTTGATCACCATGAAAGTTATTCAATACTTTGCTTGTGGCAGGCGCATTTTCCGATGAATGGCAACAACCCACTTACGAAGAAGTGCTAAACTATATAGAGTGGAACGAACAAGCGCTTTTATCGAACGATTCAAATGCAAATCTCGAATACGTTCCGTGGGGTCATCCCGTCGATAAATTTTCAGCAAGTTGGGTTTTGTGTCCCGAACTTCCCCTTCCCGAAGGTGGTAAAAAAATCAAATGTGATCAAGCAACATGCGCTTTGGTTTGCCAAAAAGGATACATTGCTATGGGGAAAAGACGGACTAAGTGTCGATTTTCGCTTGCGCAGGATTAGTGTTGGCAATTCTCTAGAAATATATAAATATTATGTGTCAAATCTCAAAAGTTGCCGATTCTGTATCTAGAAATTAATACGCATCGGGGGAAGAATTCTATCGCTATTCTTTTTCACAATTATTTTTCTTGCTTTTCGAATTATGCATGTATATAACATTTCTTTCATATTTCTTTTAATTTAGCTAACGAGCATTAAAATTGATTTCTAGATACAAAATCGGCAACTTTTGAGATTTGACAACCTATACGTATGCTGGGCGTCTTTTTGCGTACGTAATCTATGGCATTCAGTGCGTACAATACACCGTTGTTTCGAAAAATTTTCGAAATTAACAAGCGGCTTTTTTTAACAAACGGCGCAGTTCATATGCGATTCATCTAAATCTTTCAAGCGGGAATTCGAAAACAAATTTTATAAAAAACAGTTTTATTGGGTCGAGAAAAAAAATGAACTTGGCGGAAATTTACACATAATTTTAGCAGACACGCTGGAAATTCTTTGTGAAGAAAAAAATAAACCCTGAGAGGATCATTAAAATTATCTTTCGCGGTTCATAAACATATTGGCAGGTTTTTTTTCTACTTTCGATAAAAATATGTCACCCATAAGTTTGTTGACACCAATTGTGAGAATTTTTACTGGAAAAATTACTTGGAAAATTGTGAAACCTGTACGGACCTAACACCACCAACCGGAATATCTCAAACATGCACAACAAAAGGCCAAAAAAGAGTTTGTAAAAATACCTGCTCAGCTGTTGGAGATCTCATTCAACTCGACAATGGTAAAACACCCATTGAAGAAGAGTTGAGAACACACTCATGTTCCTATACTTACAAACCGATTTTGGTTTATATTTTTAAGTACAAAAACAAATATAATTAACCGTTTGGAACGGCTTAACCGTGGTTGATGTTCTCTCAAAAATGACCCGGTTGGCTTTTGCATTCTCGATTCCTATTAGGCATTTGTTTCTCGCCAAAACGGTCCTCTAATTATTTTGGGCCAATAGAACTCATTTAATCAAAAAACAATTCTGCCAAATTATAGAACTTAAAAAGTTAGTAAGAAAATGTAGAAAAATAGAATTTTCAAAATATATGCAGTGAGCTCTAGAATTTGTCAAGGTCATATTTTTAAAACCTTTAAGAAATTCTAGAGCTCACCACATACATCTTTAAAATTCTATTTTTTCACATTTTTGTACTAACCTTTTAAGTTCTATAATTCGGTAAAATCGGTTTTTGATTAAATGGGTTCTATTGGCCTAAAATAATTAAAGGACCGTTTTGGCACGAAAAATAGGGAGCGCTTCAATTGGTACGCGCATAACAGGGACCAATGGCACGGAAACAGATATGTATCTAGAATGTCTAGACTTTTGTAAAATAGATTTTGTCTCTTATTTCGGTCGGGAACTATAACATGCAGTTTATAAATTTGCGTCCCATCGTTATTTAACATAACACATGAAAAAATGGTAACTTTTTAAAAGTTTCTTATTGCTTTTCTAAGCAAAAAAATCGTCATGCTTTTCAACGTCTCATATTCATGGTATGGTTTTTAACTCATATATGTCAGTCTAAAGTGCAAATGTCCACGCGACAAGGTGACAAAGGAGCGTTTCTGTAACTGGACTTCACCAAAAGTGGGCGGCTTCGTGACCCAGACCGAGTTGGACCTATTTACATGTTTCACGCCAACCACTACAACAACAACGACGACCACAACAACATCGGAATTAATCACTCCACTAGCCGGATTTGATGCTTTAACAGATCTTATTGACGATAGTCTGACCCATTGCTCATCAGCAGATAATGGATTCCAAAACAGGGCTCGGGGCAATTCGCTTCCGACTTAATCTTATAAGTATTTTGTAAATGTACGGATTTTGAACCTGATGAATTCTTTGGTTAGGCTTTAACGGAATTTTTGATTGATCATTAGAACTGTGAATTAATAAAAACAAAGTGAGCAAACCTATTTAGCTGCGCTTAACGAGACTATTTTGTCATCCAACTCGTTGGTCATAAATTTGGACAAATAATAGATCAAGAAAAAAAATTTTAGTGACTTATGAACAAGATTAGCTGTATAGGTCAATTGAGGGCCCTATGAAAATTTTCCTGTGTTCGAGCTTTGGCTGACGGGTTTTAAGCAATCTTTCATTATTTTTTTTATAATAATGTGTTATTCAACGAATCAGTCACAGCTCTAACTCAGAAGTCAGACCTGAAAAGTTATAAATTTTCTTCGTTGATTTTGAAGTAAGAAATTTATTCATCTCAAAATTTGATCATATGCATCTGAAAGCGAGTTCCGTTTCATCAAAAATGGATTTTTTATGCTGACGAAAATGTACAAAAAACAAACTGAAACTTTTTATTAGATGAGATATGTCCTTAACTATGACAAAAAGTCGAAGTGGGAATGACGACAAAATAATTAATGGAGTTGAGGCAAAATTAAACTCGTGGCCATTTATCGTTGATCTGTTTTTACAAACGGAATCACAGCTAGGTGGGGCTGTTGGAAGTCAGTGTGCGGGAACGGTCATTTCAAATAATTGGATTTTAACAGCAGCGCACTGCTGCAAAGATAAGGTAAAAATACGGGCCAGGTTTGGACAAGGCACTTCGTCACAAAATGACCCAGGCGAATTTACACTTCGATCAACCGATTTATTCATCCATCCAGGTATTTGAATGGGTTTATCTTTCTTTGCTTACTAATTTAACCATAAGCCCACACAATTTATACCGCCCACACAATGTATACCGCCCACACAATATATACCTCTATTCTAGATTTTGCAGTCTATTTTCCACTGTCTTGGTTCATTTTAGCTGAAGTTTTACCAGGATAAAAGTACATTTGGTGCACTAACTTTATGCTTATAACGTCTAATTGTCAGCCGCTAGTTTTTTCTAAAACAAAAAAAAACTTGATATTGATTTTGGAAATTTCAACGTTATTTTTAGCCCAATTACAGTTGGTGTGGTAAAGAGTTGACACTTTCGTTTCCGATTTTTTCGTCAAAACTGTCAACCCGTTCTAAACTGTCACTTCGTTCCGTCACTTTTGCCCATTTGTGCCCCGGCATGAGCGGTTACGAGTTGCGCCGCAATACGCGGAAAACAAATCAATAAACTCATAAAAGGCACTACAAACTCCCAAAAAGTGTCACTTCGTTCCAAACTGTCAACATTTTACGTGTCAACTCGTTACCACACGAACTGTATATCGATCAAATTTTATTGCTGATAATGCTGATGAATTTCAAGTCAGATTAAAAAACTTAATTTTTATCTATTGGTTCATAATTAACAATGTTTTTAAGACTATCAAAATCCGGACGACGGAACTGGTCAAAACACAGATTATTGTTTGGTTAAGTTCACCGAAGACATCATTGGAATGAGCACAGATGGTAATGTTAGGGCAGCCTGTCTTCCCGCGGCTGACCCAGTGGGTGGAGAAGCCTGTTGGGTTGCCGGATGGGGCACTACGGAAAGTGGTGGTATTAGTGACTCACTACTCTCAGTTGGAATTAACATTTTTTCCAAACAATATTGTCTTGATAAAACGCAAGCGAACTTTTTGACAATTGTCAAAGTTATCAAATATTTTCATAACTTCAAATCATAGTATTTCCGGAATAGTTATCCGGCCATTTCCTTTATAACAAACTGACCCGGTACTACGTTTTGGCGCAGACTTTGATTAACAAATACATGGTGAGGTAATATAGATGCTAAGCCGTTTTGGTTCGCGAGTGCGCTGAGCGAATATAAGTCACCATAAACCGGCTTAGAATCTATATTACCTCACCCTGTAAACATAACGGAAGATTTGTGAGAAAAATGACCCGATAACAGCGCACTTACTTACGGTTTTGTTCTTTCTAGCTCCATTCACACGATGTCCCAATCCACTGACAGACATTGGCCGTTATATACTTATTAGTGGTTTGGGACACCACGTGGATTTAGCTGAGAGTGAGATAAAAATAAAAATACGATGAAATAACGATTTCATAACTTGAACTCAGATGATATCTGTGCTGGAATTCCGGATTTTGACGGAAACGGGGAAACTGATGGTGGGAAAGACTCATGTCAAGGTGACTCTGGTGGTCCCTTGATTTGTCCAATAAATGGAAAAGCAACCATTGTTGGCGTGGTTTCTCGTGGTGCCGGATGCGCAAACGTAAACACCGCCGGGATTTATAGCAGCACTTTTCAAGCCCTTGACTGGATACACCAAACCGTGCAAAATAGCTGAATAAAGAGTTATGGAGAATTAACCCGGAAAATATACATTTGTTAAATATTGTACAAAGACTATACATAAATAAACTCGTCGAAGACGGTGATTTAGTATCGTTTAGTTTAATTCAATTGCATATCACGATCTTAATTTTACCGATTTTATTGGTCAGAAATAAAATGTGTTGGAGGTATAGTTGAAGAAAATACATTTACAGATGGATTGCGATGTGATAGCAATTTTTTCGCCGGTGGCTTAAAGCAACTTTCGTACGTTTTTCATGATGTAACCGTGGACACGAAAATGGCCCATTTGTAGGCCCTAAATCAAATTTATCACGTGACAGGGTGAACTTGAGCCAAAATTGGATTAGCTTACTACAATCCACTTTTCAATTTTACGTCGAATAGCCAAAGCACCTTTTTTCCAAAAAAATTGGTGGTTATGGCTTATTTTTTGATATTTCCTCAAACTAACTGAGCTACCGAAAAAAAAATGCTTAAATCCCCGGAAAGGAAGTTTAGAAAACAATTTTCGGATCTCGAGTTATATCTGATCTTTCGACCTTGGTTGACCTTCAGCTGACCTTGAATGAGTTTTAAAATGAGTTTGTTCATAAAATTATATTATTATGTCTAAAATTTCGCAGATAAGGCTCCGTTCAGACAAAATTCGTCTGAAAGTTCCGTTGGTTGAATGGAAACCGGTATAATTGTAATAATATTTTCCTAATTTACCAATGCATTTACAGACAAAACATAAGTTTGCTTTTATTTTGATTGGCTTGTCCCATCAATTATGGGCCATAATATCTACGATTTTATTGGGTTGTCTCATTTCATAGACGGCACTTTCCATGACAATTTTAATTATATTTAAAATATATAATGGAACGTCAGTTGAATATACTTGATGATTAGTAGTTTACCGTTTGCTTTTGGCTTCTAACTATTAAGACAAAAAATGTTTGATTTTCACAGATGGACTTTTTTATTTGTAAACAAGGTGATATGTGTATACATTATGAAGTGTGTTGTAACATCAAAACAATACTTCTGTTATTTAGAATGGACATAGAGACTGATGACATAAAATCGACCTCATCAACGGACTGCGTTGTTCGAAACTTAGGGAACAAGATTAGAAGTTTTAAATTTAGTTTTTCGAAAATAAGGTATTTCCTCATTATTCTGGTAATATTTCATCAGTTCCATCATCATTTCCGAAACTATACGATTTTTTCCTAAAGCCACCTCTAACCGCAGCTTAGAATTATTAACAATGAAAACTTTTCACAGACAGCATATATGGTACGTCAACGGCTGACCAACGGAAAAGTCTTGGCCCTTGGACAATGTGTCGGTAAGATATGGCACGTAAAATCTTATATAAAAGTTCTTAAGTCTTTATAGACCTTCTTTATGTATTTTTATGTTTTACCGTCCTGATTTTAAAACGCCAAAAAAACATTATAACGGAAAGTCATATTTCTCCTTAAGTGCGGCACTTAACAGGGGGAGGACTGTAATACAAAAATATTTTAAAAAGAAGGAAATCGCCTTTTAATGATTTGCTTTTCGGTGATTGGCCGAGCGCTTTTTTCGCGTTTGAAAATCACTGCGATAGTACATCTCGGGATGCCATTTTATTAAGTTTGAGGAATAAAATTATTGTTTTCTTTCCGTATACACGGTAATGACAAGAGAATTGACTGAGTAGTGTAGATATCGTTCTGGTAACCCTTAAAAACATCATAAATCTTTCTGCAATTATTTAGAAATACGGTCACGAACTCCAGAGTTTCATCACTGTCTTCCTGTGTTTTACTTGGATCCATCATCTCGGAATGAGTTAACTACGAGACAATCCAAAGAGTTGTTGACAATCAAACGAATCATGAGACAATCAAGAGAAATTTTAGAAAATAGTGCATATAAACGAGAGTAAGTGTTTTTGTCAGTGTTTGGTCTAAGTGGGCTCATATTTTGGTTTAGCTTTTCAAGCTATTATGATACTGGTAAACGAATTAGGAAATATGCTACATGTATAAACCGAGTGCGCCGTTATCTAGCCGAAAAACATTTTGCTACGTAATAATGGCCAGATAACGGCGCAGGGCGTAGGCGGACTGTCTGGAAAATTGTCGGCTAAAAACGGTCGGATAATAGCACGAGCGGTGAATTGCGCAATACCCTAATATTGTTATCCAATGGGAAACCGACCAGATAAGAGCACGAGCGGGGAATTGCGCAATATTATTTTGTTATTACCCAATGATATGTCTCCTTTTTTCGTTTGATTGCCTCATTTAGGTCGGTTGTAGTCGAAATATGGAAGTCCGTAGACCAACTTACTAAAATTGTATTAACTTACTTAGTTACTTACTCAACTCAGTTAGACTATTTTAAAAAATCAATACATGTTCAGGAATACAAACGACACCGGCGGTCATAACACCGAAAATGACCTCACAAATTGTGACACTGATATGACACCAAGTCCGCCAGAATTCAATTGCTCAACAATACGTCAACGAAACTCTTGTGACAAAATTGACTCACCCAAGCCATACGTTCTGCATCCTTTGCTTCGACGAAACACAAACAGCGGCATCATTGATTTCACGATCAAAGGGATTATGGGAAAAAATAAACAAACGTAAACAAATATTATGTGTGCACCAATTCTAAGCAGGCACCTCCAAAATTCCAAAACTGGTGTACAAATTACCCTATATAAACAAATACATTTCGACACCGACTACTAGATTTGATCTATCAATTTTCTTTTATCTGAATTCTCTTAACACTTATCTTAACACTTGGCTTATCTTAACTGGATAATAACATGTTAGTATTGCGCAATTCCCGTGCTGTTATCTGATCGTTTTAAGCTGAGAATTTTTCAGACAATCCGCCTACGCCCAGCGCAATTATCTGGCTATTAATAAGTACACCACCTAACCATTTGACTTAACACCATTTGGCTTAACAGTTTGCATTTGACTTAACAGTTTGCAGTTGAATTAACACTTTTTTTGTCCTTTTTTTGTCCTTTTTTTGTCTTTTTTTTCAGCATTTCCGCCTACGCCCTTGGGGTTTACCACGCCGCCTGAGGGTTTATCAGGCCGGTTTTGGAAGGAGAAAGTGTCCTGACAAACCCTCAGGCGGTGTATAACAATTTTTTGGATTTTTTCGTTCATTATATTGTTTTATATCATTTTTTTATAGTTTCAAGTTTTCCAGGGTTTTAACCTACGCACTACCCATGTGGCTTAACAGTTTGCATTTGACTTAACAATTTGCATTTGAATTAACACCTTTTTTCGGAAAAAATGTGTTAAGTCAAATGGTTAGGTGGTGTAGATAAATGCGTAGGTGGTGTTATAAATATAGACCAAAATATATGTTGTACTTTTTGAATAATAAATTCATCAGTCATAATTTAGTGAGCTGTAAAAATATTATTGTCGGCCAGAGAGATAGCATTATAGTCATCTAAAAATCATGCTACAGGTATCTACGTAAGATTAAGAGATTCAAAAACGTTCTAAATTAATAATCACATATTTAGTATAAAAGTAATACAACTATGCACACACTCAATCTAAGTTATAAACTCGAAAATGAACTTGACGATAATTTTTATACTTTTTTGTAACCATTCAGTATTTTCGGAACAACTTGAAAATGGAGTTGTCAAGAAATGTGTAATTTTAAAAATCTCTAAGTCTTAAACGATTAATTGGGAAAATATTCGATAAAGATGCACAATCAGGGCATCATAATCAATTGATTATTTTTTTTTGGCTCGGCTCGGCATTTTAGCGGAGAAATTTTTTGGCTTGGCTCGGCTCGGCTCGCTCTAGCTCTCACAATTTGTGAGCGAATCTCACGTTCGTTCAGCAAATGTGTTTTAAAAAATAATGAACAGCATGTACACTATGTAACAAACTCGGTAGCACGAAATTTTACGGCATCACGGTTTCTCTGAGAAGAACTTTTTTAGAAACAACGTTTTTCAACGAAAGTCCCCGAGGCCCGGAGAAACGTTTCCCCTGATAGACCCCGTTTCTTGTTAACAGTTTTCTTCGACTGGCATTTTCTACGAGACACTTTTTTCCCGAAAAACATTTTCCTTGAAAACCGCAATAGTACATAAGGGGCAAATTAAAAACCGCTCTTTCTTGCGTGTTTCCCGAAAAACTTTTTCTTTGAAAGACAGCGCCGCCCAATCGTACTAGCAATGCGCTCGTTTATTCGGTTGTTTTTACTGGTTTAGTTTCATGCAAGAAAAAAGAAGAAAATTGCTCTATTCTAGAAACCCTCAGCCGCTTTTCATGAGGCTAAACCTGTAGAAAAGGAAATGCGCAATTTAGGGCGCCATTGAGACAATTGAAATAAAAACGGGGGTACCAGTAAAATTAATTATACTACCAAAGTTAATTATACTACTTGGTACAAAATGTTCACATTTCTGAAGAATATAGCCCCAGAACACCTCCATCAGTATGATACATATCAATCTTATCAGAATGGAAAACAGCGACGAGTACCATGGGCAGCATACAAAAAGAAAAACGAAATGCGCCGAAATGACGTCGCTAGACTTTTAAAGAACACAATGAAAAACCTTATGAAATTAGCTTACTAATAAAACACATGTACTAGAACATTTTACTAAAGCTTCCTTTTAACAAGTTATTATTCAGGCATTTGCAGGCATAAATGGAAAAACAAATAATAACTGCTTGTCTTAGCGACTGTAAACTGCAGCAGGTTGGCTTGCTACGAAATAATCATCAAATCATTAGGACACCTAATGCGTGGGCAAACTAGATGAAAAACGTTTCTCCGAAAAAATTAAATGTATGTTAAAAAATGAAATAAAGCCTTGACGAGTTGAAATCGCCGTTCGTTTAGATTGAAAAAAAGGACTGGAATTATAAACATTGGAATAATAGTAATCTTATTATTCAAAAGATGCATTAATGTGTCTCTGAGTTTTTTTTTTTTGTTCGAGACTATCATTTTGGCGCTTTTGATTGGCCCCAAGCAACGCTGGGGTATGTCGGTCACGTTGGGCCAATTGCATTGCTTGATATATGATACCGAACATGAGCTTTTTTTATCTTGAGGCGATGCATCATTGGAAATTTTCATTACTACTACTACACTGTTTTACTGAAGTCATTTATTTTTTAGACCTACACGAACGGCGATTTCAACTTGTCAAGACCTTAGATTAAGATAAAATGATGAAAATTTCACCGAGAAACATTACGACGCTATATGATTGTTATATAAGTAACTAAAAATATGTATGTCTAATATATCTGACTTACATACGTCATTAAGGTCATTTCCACTGAAAATCTCGCGAGAAATAAGTTAGACAGTTGGCACTTGCTGACGAGTACATGTCGCATTCGACAAAAACATAAATTCACTCTGCATTATTAATCCCCAGATTTCTATAAAAGCAAATTTTTGACGAGTTCAAAGGATCCATAATCTTAATTAACGATGAAGTTCTATGTCATTTTACTCACCCATAATATTATTTCCTATAAAATATGTTCTGATTTCGGAATCAAGAAATGTGTAATTACTATAAAGAAAATATAAAAATGAGTAATTCATACGAACTTTTCACAGCAACTTTTTGGTCTTACAATTTTTTTTTCTTTCATACAGTCCTTACTCTCAATATGGACGCTTTTTATGTAACAAAATATCCCCAAAACAGTCAAAAACCTCCGTATTGGAAGTAAGGACCGTAATGTAATTTTTTTTTTTTTTGTTTGAAATGCGTTGCAACGCGTTGAAACGGTTTTTACTACCTCAAAAGTTTATTAACACTACTACAGAACCTGGTGTCAAAATTTCAAAAAGAATATACAAACGAGGATTATCAAATTTATGAAAAAGGAAATATCCGCCCAATGCCCTGGCTAAACACTAAGCATAGATATATGCAGAGGAAATCTAAAAACCTAGACAGTTCCATATTGAATATTATAAAAATGCCTCTGTTCTCCAAATTTTCAATATAAATAAATTTTTGTCACTTTATAAAATGCATTTTCATATGTTTATTCCTCAAGAGTGCATGGAGAATGCATGGAGAGTGCATGAAGAATAGCCAATATGTTGATACGGATTTGACATTTTCCCCCAAAAAACGCACAAAATAAAATAAAAATTTTAAAAAAAGTTAAAAGAAATTAAAAAATTTAAACTAAAAAAAAAAATCAAATGACAATACCTTTACAAATATTATATATTTTATTTAAGTACCAAATTTTCGGCTTTCGCCATCTTCAGGGTATGATATACTAATACTGACAGAATGTTGAAAAATAATAAACAGATCCGAAATTCCAGACGTTCTAGAATAATGTGTTTTTGAAAGCGAAGTAAGGAAGTGGGTAAACCTGCAAGTTTGGGTAAATACCTACTTCCATACTATTATATAAAAAACTTCCTTATGACTGACTTGTTCATTCGAAGGAGGTTTACAAAGTTTAATAGCGATCGCGTCAAGCTTGGTTTGTATATTTTTTCTAGATAAGTTAGTTTCGATCAAACTGAAGCGCTCGCTTATAAACTTTAGTTTTTTTTTGACCAGGTTTGTCCGTATAAGTTTCTTTTATTTTTTTAGATATTCAGGACAAGAGTAAATATGTTCTGATATGGCACTGTTTCGACTAAGACGGTTATGTTCCGTTCTAGTAATTAATTCTACTTATTAACCTTCGTTGAGTTTCACCAATATAATTCATATTTTCACAATAGCACATAACTTTATACACCACTCCAGTTTTATTTTAATTTTCTGTGGATTTTTTTAATTTTAGCGTAATAAATTTACCGACTTTTTGAGTTTTTAAGCAAATATTCCGTCTATATTCCGGTGTAATTTTTTTAACGATTTTAAAATTTTGCGAAGGAATTTTTTCACAACGGTGATAAGTGTAAGACAAAATCAAATTGTAGTTTTTAGTCGGATTTTCTTTAATTTCTGTCTCGCGTTTTTGAATGAACAAGTCAGTCATAAGGAGGTTTATTTTATATAATAGTATGGAAGTGGGTATTTACCCAAACTTGCAGGCAGTGTTGTAAATATGCGTTGGGGCGTAAGTGCGTTGGGGCGTTGGGTTACCCACTTCCTTACTTCTCTTTCAAAAAAAATTATTCTAGAACGTCTG
>SCLG01000163.1:60431-91019 GCA_004367875.1 Oikopleura albicans | reverse complement strand
GTTTGGCTTAACAGTTTGCATTTGACTTAACAGTTTGCAGTTGAATTAACACTGTTTTTGTCCTTTTTTTGTCTTTTTTTTCCAGCATTTCTGCCTACGCCCTTGGGGTTTATCACGCCGCCTGAGGGTTTATCAGGCCGGTTTTGGAAGGAGAAAGTGGCCTGACAAACCTTCAGGCGGTGTATAACAATTTTTTGGATTTTTTCGTTCATTATATTGTTGTATATCATTTTTTTATAGTTTCAAGTTTTCCAGGGTTTTAACCTACGCACTACCCATGTGGCTTAACAGTTTGCATTTGACTTAACAATTTGCATTTGAATTAACACCTTTTTTCGGAAAAAAATGTGTTAAGTCAAATGGTTAGGTGGTGTATTTAGACGGACTCCATCAATTTCGCGCACATTTATGTCCGCGAAATTTCCAATCTTTTCGCGCACATTTTGTGCGCGAATTTTCTAGTTTTTTCGCGCAAATTTTTATCTGTATTTTAGCCGTTAAACCGTTAATAGGAACTCATGAATGAATGTTTATATTAGATAAGAAATAGATTTTCACATATATATATATATATTTCGCGTCAAAAAAAAATCTGTGACCATTATGTAGTGTTTGTTCGATTCGATCTCAAACTATTCTACATTTTAAATTGCCACATTTTGTTTATTAATGTTTTTGCTAGTTAGTAAAAATATGCTGAAATTATTTTATACAAGAGTATTACATGTAGTCAGCAATCATATTTTCTAGATTGCTTTATTTTTTTTGTCCAGATCTTGGACTTTTAGTCTTTACGTTTTAAAAAATCGAAATTTTTCAACAACGTTTTCCTACAAATAATTTAGAGAAATTCATTTCACCCATATTTCATATCTAATTACTTAAACCTTTTCAACCACTAGAGTTTGAAAAACAAATTTAGAGAAATTGAAATTATTGAATAATTAATGTGCGCCAAAAAACAAAAAAATTCGCGCACAAAATCATGTGCGCGAAACTACATTAAAAATGGAAAATTTCGCGAACAAAAAAAGTGCGCGAAATTGGGCTCCACCATTTAGACACATTCAATAATTTACTGGTAGATCTTAATAAGGAGAGCCCAATTTTTTTTAACAAAGTGTTAATTATGTTACAGACAATAACTAGATTTGTGCTATAGTCTACTGTATGATATCTATCATGTCGTATTATAAATGTTTAATTGAACCGATGGTAGCCTCAGTTCATTTCTAAAACTAATTATCGTCTGTAGAATTGTATCCGATGATTTAGAAGTTGCATTGTTTTCACCGAAGCTTCTTTATATATATATATATATCTGTATACACCGCCTGTCTACGTAACTTAACGCCCCTTAACTTAACAAGAATCACGTAACTTAACAAAAATCACGTAACTTAACAGTTTTTTCGGAACAACTTTTCCGCCTACGCCATACCTACGTAACTTAACAAGAATCACGTAACTTAACAAAAATCACGTAACTTAACANTTGAACCGATGGTAGCCTCAGTTCATTTCTAAAACTAATTATCGTCTGTAGAATTGTATCCGATGATTTAGAAGTTGCATTGTTTTCACCGAAGCTTCTTTATATATATATATATCTGTATATACAGATATATAAGGAACTTGTAAATAAATATTTTAGAGTGGCATGGATTTGCGTGGTAAAATAGATCACTTCGATTCAAATTGTTATTTTCTGATCATATGGACACGGTATATAGATTATTCTTGCAAGTTTATTCTAGTTTATATTTGCAATATATAACAGCACAATCTACATATGGAGAAACCAGAAAATGGGGAAATCTGAAAACCGAGATAAGTTTCTCCATTTTTAGCTTTTACCCTTTTTCAGATTGTGCCCAGGGCTCGGCAAGAATAGCTTGGCTTAGCTTGGCTTGGCTTAGCGTGGTTTGACTTATAACAAGCCAAGCCAAGCCAGTGTAAATAAAAATCTAACTTGAGCCAAGCCAAGCCGAGCCAGCCGAAAGAAAAACTCAAATTAAGCCAAGTAAGACAACTGATTATGCCGAGCCCTGATTGTACCTACATAACATACGATAACGTTTTTTCAATATAGATTTGAAATAGTTTTCTGGACACCCTATCAAGATATCCCTATAGAAAATATTTTCGCAAAATTTCAGTTGAATTTGTCAAATAAATATAAATAAAAATATTTGTATTTTTTTGTAATCTTAGTTAGGTGATCCTTCTTTTTGCTTTCGGTTTCTGCTGCTGTATTCGAATCTTTTGTTGGAAGGACCCGGCACAGCATGGATGGGCAGCTGGCTGCCGACGACCGTCTCGTTTACGACGAGCTTCTGACATTGTAAATACATTTGTACAATCGGAAAAACATAAATACGTCTCTGTAACCGGAAAATAATTTTGAATACCCTGTGTCGGTTGGAAGACTGGAGGGGTTTACGCATATTTCGTGTCCCTTTCGACACTACTATGGCGTCACCGCGTCAGTCTTCGGTCCAATATGCAATATATTGTAAATAAATTGTTAATATTGTAGTCTGATAATTTTATAAGCTAAAAAACTTTGAAAGAAGAATTCTGAAAAGGCGGGAAATGCCGTCTCCAGATTCAGGGTTTTCGAACCAATTTAACCAAAATAGGTAACGAAGAGAAGTTCGGAGACAGTTTGTGTGCTTTTTTCTACTCAAATAAACCTTCAAAGGCCTTAGGACTCAAATAAATCAAAGGAGTTTGGTGGTCAGCACTTACCTCTGGTCAGCACTTACATTTTAATTAATATGACCTGGGTTGATCCAAAATTGAAGTTCATTGCAACTTACGTTTATTCTGTTCAAAAAATTAAATTATTCAATTTTGCTTTTAGTTCCTCAATGATCCATTTTTTCTAAGCATAAGTAATTTATCTCGAATAACCACAATTTAAGTTAAGTGTAATATTTTATGGCCTCTTTCCGTGTTTGTGGACCAAATCATGCTTTATAGAATATGCTGATTTTCCTTGAATTTACCAGAATATTCGACTCTTTTTGTTAACCGGGAGTGACGATAACCTGGATTTTACCAAACTGTTGTTCGAGCCATATCTAGGGGTGCATGGTTTTTTTTTGAGATAACAACACTAGGACATGAAACTTCGGTTCTAGGGCGGAATTGGTGGCGATTTTCAATTTTTTTCATAAAATTTATCATTTATGATAATCTATGATGATTTTGGATAAAATCGTAAAATGCGAATATCTCCCAGTTCCAAGCTGATCCAAAGGTGAAAGTGGTAATTACCGGTCAATTATTGGTCGATTTAAAAATATTATTTCGTATTCTGAATCCTCACCTTCGATTTACCTGATACCCGGTCAATACCGGTTATTTTTAGCAAACCTGAGCTAGTTTTAGTTAAAACCCATATATGGCCTATAAAACCCATATTATTGATTTGCTAAAATTGAGACCCAATTTTTCGGATTCAGCAGATCAAACTGCATATAGAAACATTTAAATGACACCCAGCTTGGAACCAAAAGTTAGCAGATCCATGCACCCCTAGCCATATCTACTTACAAATCTGCTATAATTTAATGTTCGTTGATAAGGTCGACAATATGTTTTTAAAATTTTTTATGATACTTTTTTGTTGATATGAAACAACTGTACTAATGACGAAAAGTATAAACAAATGAGTAGTAACCGCAAATCTGTTCAGTTTGAATCCTTCGGCATAACTTTAATTAGTATTGACATACAAGTATTTACCAAATAACAACTTGAAAAGCAGGGCTTTTCAAGGCAAAACAAAATTTATGAAAGTACAGGGAAAAATATGACTTCGAATCATGAGCGAGATGGTAAGTGTAAATTTCTACAGTCTAAAAAGTTTGAGAAAAATCCCAATAACACTACGAACCAGAAATGCAAAAGTTCTGTTTTTTTGCAGAATTTCAAAATTTGAGAGCAGAACGCCAATAGAACACCGTTCTTGGCAAATTTTCATCACGAAACAGAACAGAACGGCCATATAAAAACGTTTTCGCGTTCTATTCCTTAAAAACGTTCAAAAAAGCGTCAATCACAAAATAGAACAAGCGTTCTGTACTGTTCTGATATTAAGAACCAAACTTTTGCACCTCTGCTACGAACCACAATACCGGCCCGATATATACGCCCGGAGTGCACAATACTAACGAAGTGTCGGCACATAAAGGCCTTCAAATAAGGGTCGTTTTATAGCGTTCCTCCTGTACCACAAACATTCTAATACCGTGAAGTAATAACACTAAACTGGCCTGGTTCTGGGTTCGCCAAACAAAGATTTTTTTAATCAGACATGTACATCATATTTTAATTGCATAGATTTTTTCAGGATTTGGTCCAGTAGGATATACCATTACTCAATCGTTCATGCCAAGGAATTCCAGAATACTTTCAAACAATGGCTTTGAACAACCTTTGAACATACATGAATTTAGTTGTGGTTTAACAGTCATGCGCATCAAGTTTACAGTAAACTGTTTACTATAACAGCCATGTGCATCTGGGGTAGCTAACTACCCAATTTGCTCTAGTGCGCCAAACAATTAACGGATTTTGTTGTTTATTATTTTATTTTGAAGCCCTGTTCTTCTGCTCTTACTGGAGTGATTTTCAACTTTAACCCTCGTCCTCCACCGACCCATACGTAAAAAAAACAAATTTCTAAAAAAATATGTTTCTCCCATATAACAACGTAAATTTTTTTTTTTTGATTTCAAATTCGTTGTCCGTTTATTATTATCACAAGCCGTGCTCTTTTTATTTAGAAATAAAGTGAAAATGGGTAGCTAGCTACCCAATATGCGCATGACTGTTAAGATCAGTACTGGTAATCGAGAATCTAATGTTCCCATGGGAATGTTTATCGCCGGTTTGTCCAGAAAATAAGTATGATTTTGAGCAACTAGGTGATGAACATTCCCGTGAACAACGCATTTTGGTTAGAATGATGATATTAAAAGTTACGAAAAGTTAACCTTAAGTTCGAACAGAGCGCGAAAGGGCAGCAAATATCTTTCCCGTATCAAATAATCACGTAACCTGGCTATCTTACCACCAATTTTTTTAACCAAATTAACTTGCGATTTGTCATTTTCACTCACCAAATTTCATGTCATCATATTTGTATCGTACGATTTTCATTGTAATTCCTTGATTAGAAAATACTTGGGCATCATACCAAACTAAACTGGAGTGCTCGAAATTTGGACGTTTATGAACATTTTCCTATGTTCCTGTTCATCGCCGGCTTAATCACATTGATCATTGGTTTTATTTGTGGCATTATGTGGTTTCTAAGTAATTTGCCTACAAAATGAGTCTTAGAAATTTTGAACACCGTGATAAATTCATTCTAAAATTTAGGCTCTAACTGCTAAATTAATTCCAATTTTTCTAGAACGGTGCAGTCTTAAAGAAGGATATGATCCCATGGAAGACGATTCTTTGATTCAACGTCGAAAACGACAATCAAAACTGATGAATGCGTTTATGAATTCTCATATGTAAAATTACGAATTTGTAAATATAACCCAAATGTTATAATAAATGTGATGGATTTTCACGATCGTTTTCTTCGCCATTCATATAACGATTTTTTGTTGCACTTTTTGTGTTAAGATAACTAGTTAGTTGGTGTGGGTAGGTATACCGTAGGTGTATGTTCAGGAACACATAAACACTTTAAATTTGATTCGCTAGTAACTTCGATTCTGGAACTTTTAAACACATACCTAGTACTCCTTGAGGGTTTATGTGCCCACTAAGCCCCGATGGATGGTTTATGTGCCCAGTTTTGAGGAAAACTTTTCCAGGAATCCCGCCCGGGTTTATGTGCCCACTTTTCAGGTCGCGAAATGGGCACATAAACCCTCAAGGAGTGTAGTATATTGCAAGATAACAATAATTTTACAATACGCTAACCGTGTATTATACAAAGTAAACAAATATCTACGTAGTAAATCGCTAAAGTAATAGAGTAACCAACAATTACGTTTTAATCGACGTCTAACCACAAAGTGGTTCGTAATGCTGACGCTCTAATTCGTGGGTTACGTACAATAATCAGTGTGTACTTGTCTACACTAAACTCCCGTACGATTTTTAACGACGCGTCGCCCTCTTACAATCTATCGCTATTAATCTGACGCCAACACAAACATAAATATAAAGATTTTTTTGTATACTTCTGATTTATGATTTTACTGAAGGGTGTTGGCATTTTAGTTGTTAGTGCAACAGCAATAGTTGTTGTAACGATAGTGATTATTCGATGCTGTGGAAGAGTTCCAAACTGTCGTACAGGGTCAGTCACGAATTCTACAGTTAAGGTGTTCAACTTGTTTAAAAAACGTTTAAAATCCGAAGTCCACCGCTTTTATCCTTATTAAAAACGTTCAGTACCCCCAAAGGATAAGGTTAGAGTTATATACATAAACAAGTACTTCATATACTAAAATGGTGAAGGTTAGATTTGAAGGTACCCCTTCGCCGCAAGATGCTGTCCTATAGAGACAACTACTGTATATGTCGAAATGCATTCTAGAGTTTTCGACCAAATGGATTTTACTGGCGATAATTTTTGGCGATTCCTTACGCGTAGCTACGTAGCCCTTTTGAACACCTTTGATAGTTGTTGCAATTCCAGTATCCACCATACCAAGCTATCATGAAGCAACAAAAGATGACCCACCAAGATATAATAGTCTAAACAATAATTCCTTTTTGCCTTCTTACGACAATTCTGCGAGTGTAAGCGGAAATCAAACTGTCACATCCTAGATAAGGCTTGCCGTTTTCTGTTTCTTTTTTTGAATCTGTGTATGTTTATATTGACTGTACAATACAGCTTGTGAATTACAGATTGTGATGTATTGATTCTTTATGTTATTTACTGTCCTCACTTTATTTTAGTATCCTCTCTTCCATGAATACATTTTTGAAAATAAGTGCGAACGAAAAAAAAAACACCACCGTTGATACAAATACATAACAGTGTGGACCAGTGTTCAAAATTGCTGGTCCGTACTAGGTACGAACAAGTACAGTTCGTACTCTCAAATCGTTACGAAATGACGTCATGCTCCCAAATCGTTACGATTATTTTTTTAAAGTACGTTGGTTTTTTATGTACATTGGTCAAAGTTTAAAAATGCAGATTTCATTTTAACCGTTACTTTGTTTGCTTACGACGAGCAAAATCAATTTTCTAGCTGTTTTGTTTTTCAGGTCGTGCCTTTCAGCGCGACTAAATCACTTTCGATCACTGGACTTGTTGAACAAGCATATAATATAGAAAACATGTTTGAAAGATGTTTTGGACGGAGGTTTATGTACTTCAGTTCACTTAATTACCAAAAAAAAAAATAAGAATACTTTTTCGATGTAAAATCATTCAATTCACAAAGGAATAACACCATCTAACAATAATGAGACAACTCAATCACCAAACGGATAACTCCGCTCAACCAGTGTTTTACTAAAACCGCATTTCTGTGTAGACACGGAGAAATTGATTGTCAGTTGAACAAAAAATGAGACAGATTTTTATGTAATCATAGCGACTTGTTTAGTTTGCGGCATTCAATTATTCATTTTTGAACATATACATGCTAAAATATTGTATTTTATTCCTAATGCGCACATTTGATTGTCAACAGTGTGTCAGGGTCTTCGTGTGAATTATAATAAATCAGAGAGTAGCACTTTGTTGGATTAAAATTTTGTGGAAAAAAACTTATGAATAAGTCAAACAACAAGTTTGAATTTTAGTGGTAAGCGTTTTTGAAAGATCATTTTAAAAATTAACGTACAGTCAGGGGTCTGCTGATGGGCACCCATTATGTGAGAGTTCAGAACATGTTATAATAAGGTGCTGGTCGCTTTTCTAGTTTTTAAGAAAATTTGAGAAAATGGCAAGCTCGTCATTTAATTAACCTCAAACTTTAAGTAATGCAAACATTTTTCAAAAAGGTCCTGGTCTGAAAATTTAAATCGCGGCCGCTGATTGGCTTGATAAACCTACGGTTTTCGCGCAAAAACATTCGCCAGATATAAAGCGCGTAGACGTTAAAAGCGAACTGAAAACCTACGTAAGTTGCATAATGTCTCTTTGAGGTGTCTCTGTGGTTTATTCGAGTGATGCCCTAAACAGCGCTGATGGTGACTCAGTTTGAATTTCAGACTACGGCCAATTAGGTGACGCGACATGTCGTATTACATTAAATGTGAACCGAAAAATTGTGTTTTTTAACATAATGTTTGCCTTCAATTTGCCTTCAGTCATTTTCAGCTTGCTTTTAACGTCTACGCGCTTTAAGAATAACTCATGGTAATTATAATATTTTAGAAACACGGATGTTCAGTTTGATTTTTAACTTTCCATGACAACTTTCCGTCCACGTTGGCAGTATGTTAACGAAATGCTACAATTTTCGTTTGATATTATTATTTCAAGTATCAGGAACAAATTCAAATTTATAGACGGCGTTGTTTTCGAAATTTATTTGCGTAAAATTTGTATTTTAAAATCCGGTTTAATTATCATCACAAATATTCAATTTAATGAAGTTACTGCATAGTATTTGTATCTCTCTATGTCTGGGCAGCGATCTACTTGTTTCAACAATTTCAATGCCATCCGTATATTGCGCCACCACGTGTGACGGTGATTGGTAAAACCTCAAAAGCAGATTGTCCGAAAAGCTCTGCCGTCGTTTTTCATCGCCAAGGGACAAATAAACATAGGACTAATATATTTCGACGGGAAATTACTTGCATGGCCCGCAAAGCGGGTGGCCGTCTACGAACATTCGCGCGATCGTTTAAAGAGTAAGACGGCGTCTGGGAGATAACCGTGGCGTCTGGAACACAATTTTAGACACAATTGGCGTACATGATTTTCGGCCGGCTGGGATCGACACTTTCAGTCCTCACACAACGAGAAACTGTTAATGCTAATTTATTTTCAAATACAGTATTAGTCTAATTCTATTGTTTTTGAGTGATTGTGACTGTAAATAAAGTTCAAAAAAGACTGTGAAAAAATATTCATGCATTCTATGTTTGGTCGAAATTTTCAAAAAGTCAAAATGTTTTAGAATTACTTTTTTATTCTAAGTTTGTATTGCTACCGGTTGAGTTTCATGAAAATCGGCCGAGCGTTTCTAGATTGTTTGAATATTTCTTCGATTGTTTTGCGGGCCACACAAGTTAGAGCAGGGCTCGGCAACAGCCAGCTGGCCTTCCCAACTCGACAGCTGGCTGGGCAGTTCGACAGGCCAGCTCATGTTTTATTTTTGACCGCTCGTTTTTATTTTTGACCCCAAGAGGCCAGCACAGGACAGCTCGTTTTAATTTTTGAGCTCGAAAGGCCAGCACAGGACAGCTCGTTTTTAATTTTGAGCTCGAAAGGACAGTTCAGCACAGCCCGATTTTATTTTGAATTATGCCGAGCCCTGAGTTAGAGACACCCTGACAAAACAATCGAAGAAAGTTTCAAACAATCTAGAAACGCTCGACCGATTTTCATGAAACTCAACCGGTAAAAGATAAGTTAATAGTCATTGCTTATGTGAGCCGCGTGCCGAGCCCTGGCTATATCTTGATATTCTAAAACATTGTTCACATCAAATGAACCTTCTTCGACGGTCGTTCTAAATGAATCAACATTAACAGTGAAGAGTTAATCATAACCGGTATTTTCTTATCGGTGGTTCGAGTCGTTTCTTCGAAACATTGCTTAACTGAATAAATTTGTTTCTGGCTCATTAAGCTATTGTTATATGTTCTTTAAAATGAAGAAAAATCCAACATGGTTCAAAAAATATCATTGCCCTAACTATTTGAATTTCTGGTTTTGAAGAAAAGTAGAGAAAATAGCTATAATTTGAAAACCCACGGGGCAGAGTTAACTTGAACTCCTAGGGGGAAATCTGAAAATTGTGACTGCGTTTATCGAGATCTACCAAGATAACATATCTTATATTTTCTAACAGAATAACGACATATGGAGGACCTTCAAATTTCGTTTTTATTTGTTTTATAATAAGCTACATAAGACTTTCTTCAGTTAGTTTTCCACATACAATGTCACAGAGGAGTTCCATTGAAAGTGTTAACAATTCAAGAAAAGGCACAATAGGTATTTAAGCGCTAAATTTCATTATTTTACCAGCAAACCCTATACCACCCTATACCATATATTACCAAACCCCCTTAATTCCATTATGTTTAACATTTAATTCTGTGATACCTAAAAACATTTTGTTTTCAACTCTTCCGCCTACGCCCTAACCCATTATGTAACCGAAATTCCATTATGTTACCAGTTTTTGGAATTTAATTGTGGTAACGTAACGGCGCAGGTACAGTTGTGGACACGAGAACTCGACACTATCACTTGCCAAAAACTGTCACGTTCTCGTGATTTTTTCCGGAAAAGGTGCGTATTTCGTCCACTTTTTTCGAACATTTTCGAAAACTGTCACGTTCTGGTGATTTTTGTCGCGTTCTCGTGTCCACAACCAGGGCTCGGCATAATCAGTTGTATTGCTTGGCCCTGTCCACAACTGTAGTGTATACAGGGTGAGGTAATATAGATGCTGAGCCGTTTTTGGTTCGGGAGTGCGCTGAGCGAATATAAGTCATCAAAAACGGCTCAGCATCTATATTACCTCACCCTGTACCATGTATAAGTTTCAGCGAATTTTACCGGTATTTTTCCCGTGCGCAAAGGTCTGAATGTGAGCTTTGTATTTTCAAACAATTTTAACCTTATTTTTTTCTTATTCACGGTTCTGTGATTTAAAAACGGTACATAACATGATTTACTAATTACCTTTACAATTTGTAAAGGTAATTAGTAAATCATGTTACTTTGTATAATTTGGTCAATCAAATTTATTTGCCAACCAATTGTTAGAATGCATAAAAGACGGCCAGATTAAAAACATGTCAATGATCAATTCTACATTTTTTTCTGTGGTTAAATTAAGCTTGTTAATTAAATCTCGTCTATGACTTCAAACATTTTTTTTACTCATTTGTTGTCTAGCTGAACGGTTGGTGGTCGTTAAATCGAGGTTTTATACACAATAATTTAGATATTTTTTATTTGGTTCGGCATCAATATGGGTAAGATAGAAAAAAATTGTAAGTTGTATGGACATTGTATGTATATACCATGGTGCACCACCTAACAACTGTTTTGCTCTAAAAGTGAGAAAAAAGATAATCGAATTTTGGATAATTGGGTAGGGCATCTGATAAGATAATTGGGAGTTGGGTACCATTTGTGGGTACCATTTGTGGGTACCATTTGTGGTCGCGAAAGAAGTTGTATTTCGGGTACATTCTCGACCACATGTTTTGGTTGCGAATTGTTGTTCAAAATTGGGTTTCGCGACCAAATTGTCGCGAAATGACGTTTTGTGTGAGGTTTCGCGATCACTATTTTACATTTGGTCGCGAAACCAAATCTTGAACAAGGATTCGCGACCAAATGTGTGGTCGCGAAAGTACTCATAAACGGGTTTCTTTCGAGACCAAAAATGGTCGCGAAAGTACCCTTCACCGATAATTGGAAAGCGCGATAAAAAGTGTTAAGCATATCAGTCTTAATTTCTAGTACCTTTCAGAAGTTCTCTTACTTCTGAGGCCTCATGAGGCTCTCTTAATGAACTTGTTGTGACACCTTCAGAGTATTGTTTGAGCTTCATTATCTACCGCGAAATACCGTAAAATATTTTAACATTGTTTTAAATTATTCAAAAAAGAAACCAAAGCGGAAAAAATGGATCTACTATAATTACTGATTGAATCACCTCATAATGTCACCTTCAATTATTTCTAAAAATGTAACCCAACGTGTTTTAATAATTCATATTGGTACAATATTAAATAATGATGAAATTGTAGCAAAAACACATCACAGAGTAGCTTTGCTTGAGACTCGGGTGATCTGGTTCAAACGAAACAAAATATTTTAAAATCTTGTGCTTCATTTTACACATCCGCTTATTAGGACCTGCTTCTGGAAATGGTGAATAAGATCCGTAAATCTTTTGAGAAACAAGTGGCTGTTAAACAGAATTCGGGTACAATGTGTTTACCAAAAAGGTCCGACCGCTGTGTCTTGTTAATCATGATCATGCATGAATACTATTGACATTTTGTGTTGACCCCGGGTCATTACCAATCTAAATAAATTTTACTATGTACACTTTTTGTGACTTAGGCATGTAACATAAGAGATATTAAAGCTCACTCATGTATGTATAGGATATACATTATACTCAGCGTTTAACATGAATTCCCGCCATCTTTTCTCCCGAATTTTCTAGATTGTGATGTTCGACTTTTGGTCGTCCGGAAAAACTCGAGTTTCACTATCTAGAAAATACGAAAGAAAAAACAGCGGAAATTCATGTAAAATTCATGAGTAGCGGTATAAAACATCGTACACTACAACTCGGCATTTGACCGCTGAAATAAGAGGCATTTTTATGATGGTTTTTTTTTAATAGAATGAAAGTTAATGTCAACAAAAGAAAACCAATTTCAAAACGAAAAACAAAGATAAGAAAACAAACATTGCTTGGTTAGTCATGAAAAATTACGCACTAATCAGGAAACGCAAAATACATATTTAACTGCTTATGAACCTCCCGGATTTTATTTAAGGGTGTGCCATATGCGATATGTCAAAAAGCTTTTCTGAACATGGTAGTGAAGTTGGATATCCGTTCGGGCTTAAAGTGACATTCCCAAGTCCGCACGTGTAAAAAAAACAAAAAATCTAGAAATATTTAGCCTTTTAGTTCATAAAATGAAACTCATATTTTTAAGATATTTTATGGTATTTTGCCCGCTAATTTTTTGTTGCAGTATTATTGTTATTGAAACTCACTATAAATAACAAACTAATTGCTCTTAGAAAGTAGGCAAAAAGTTTCAAATAAAATTAATCACAATTTGAAACTGAAAAATGGTAAAAATTTCAAAATTTCGTAAAAATCACGTATGTCCCTCCACGCCAAAACGTCCAGGGGCGTCCCAGATAAAAAAAAATATACCTTTTTTGTACTGATTGATTCNTAAATAATGTTACCACTTTTTGGTAACGTTGCTTGACAGCGCGTCTGAGGCCTATGTGGCCTGTCATTGGTCGAAAGTCATTGTCGAAAGGCGATTTTCTTCTTTTAAAACATTTTTCAGTCCCACCTCTCTTAACTGCCGCACTTAAGGAGAAATATGCATTTTCGCTTAAAATTTTTTTTCGCGTTTTAAAATCAGGACGATATGTGCACAATGCTTGCAGGGATTCCAAAGTTATATAGCTCAAAATTTTATAATACTTGCCAACCCTACGAGTGAATTTTGAGAAATTACGACTCGTAAAATTTTGTGCTCCGTCAAAACATCAACGTTGTCATGAGGTCCCTTTTTAACTTCCCTTTTTACTTTTTTTAAGGAGGGGTGCGTCGTGTTGTTTACAAACTTAACGTAAGGAAAAGGAGCGTTTTTGTCCTAAATGAACGTCCTTCCAAACAGTCAAAAGTGCCCAGGGTCACTGTGCCCTACTGTACCAAAATGAGCTTATTTAGGTTCCCTGTAGCGGCACCGACTTGGTATCATGTAAAGTGGAAACGATAACTGGACTAAAAATTCACAAAAACGGTACACTCTGTACCGTACAGGGGCTGTATAAGATGGTTTTATAGTTTGATGAACGGCATATACCGTAACCTAGAATAAATGTTAAATAATCATCCTACAGTTTTTTAATCGCTTACGTTTACAACTATGACTTTTAATTGTATTTTCATCGTTGATGGGAAAGTGGTGGACATTTTTAGGTATTTATTTGTGAATCATCACATTTCTCTACCAAGAACTTTTAATCTATTAAACTTTATATAACTTTTACAGAATGTGTCTTGTGTCAGAAAATAAGTCTGACGTTAACTAACATGGTTTTAGAGTCTTTAGGGTATTAAAAGTACACGTCGTATTGTACACCTCCTAAGCGGTTATCGGGTCTTTATTTGGCCAAAAAATATGTCGATCATTTTGCCCCGATAAATGGTAGTTCGTCGGGGCCCGAGTTGGGCCTGATAACGGCGCATGCGCTGTTATGTATAACCGTTTGAACGGTCCCGTTTATATAAAACTAGGAAAATAGTAAAAAAAANTAATTAAGAGTTCCCTATTGAACATTGTCAGAATAACAAACATTTTAAACTATCAATCTTATTTAGCAAGAAACCTGAATGCACACCAATAATGTGGCATCAGACTTTTGAATACCGAAACAACCGCGAGCAAAATTGAGAGCGTACTTTTATATTTTTTCAAATGGGAAATTCCGTATCAAATAATAATTTTGTAGCACGTTTATTTGTCGATATGGTCGGCGGCGTTTCCAGATTACCATATATGATGCCTGAAGATGAGGTAAATCCGACACAAGAAAAGGTTTCATCAATATCCGATTTATAAATCTTTTAGAGTTATGGAGTACGCGGGAATCCTGATAAGTTTAATTCTAGTCACCAAATTGGTGTATTATACACTCTTTAACAGTTATCAAGCAGATATGTAAGTTTCGTCATTCAAAAAAAATATCATGATAACTACAACACGACTGCCTGTTGCTAATGGGCCGTATTTAAGTTTTTTCATAAAATACATTTAAATTGAAAAGAATAAATAAGAACGAAATGGGGAAAAGTTGATGAGTTATTTGCCTACCATGTGTATGATATACAACAACTACCTGCTCAGAGTAACACTCAGTTTTTTCCGCCTACCCACAAACTGCTTAACTCTACTTAGCCGACGCTCTAAAATTATTTTTTGAAAATTAATTTTTATCTAATTGAAGATAGTCACGATTTGGACTAAAATAAAAACAAGTCCACCAATAAATTTTATTGGAAGCTGATTTTTTTTAAGAATTAATTTTAACATCACCAAAAAAAATTTTAAAATAAAAAGTTAAAAATCACCAAAAAATTTTTTCTAATAAAATCGCCGATTCAGGCTCGCACCAATGGAAGATGGCACCTGTGCACCGTAGTATGATCAAATATTACTCCAGCACGTGATTAATGTTTGAACTGACTGTTATTCAGTTTGTTTATCCAATTTGTAATTTTTAATTACAGCCCATACTCCCATTAGAGACGCTTCTATTAGGGTCGCTTTTTCGCAAAAGAGTATTTCAAAACTGTCCAAAATTGACCACTTTTGAGTAGTGCTCTACTGAGGATAGGGACTGTAATTAATTGAATTTCGTTGGAATATTCATATTTTGTTATCATTTGTGAAAAAAATTTGTCCGTTTTGCTATACTATCCAACTAAAGACAGAATAAGCTAATTTTCCTCCTAATTTTTGTCCAAATGGATATACTTGAATGTGCCCTGAGAGTTAAAATATAATAAGTAAATACCAATTTTAATTTTGGGCGTTGTTACCAAGGAGTTGAGACATAATTCTATTTTTGCAGTTTGTTTATTTGGCGTACTATTTTGCCATGGCTTGGCGCTGAATAAAAAAAACACGATTTTTTGGCTAAAATTCGCAACTTAAGCGTGGCCGTACGGGTTAAAGGCATACAATACCACATAGGGTTAAGCTATCAAAATATGCCTTTGGATTTATATAATCGTATTTTTGTCTTCGTTTGCAAATATCGTATACCACTGAGACACAGTAAGCAAAAACATCGGTTTGTCATTTAAATGACAAATCGGCTAAGTAGAGTTAAAGTAACAGTTCCGCCAACCTGCTTAAAGTAAACCCAAAAATGGAACAAAAAACTGTTACTTTAAGTGGAAATACTCACTGTTACTCTAAGCGGAAATACCGAATGTTACTTTAAGCCTATCTTTAAGCAGGTAGGCGGTGTATTCTACTTCAGATGCTAATATTTCTTTTTATGTGCATCAATTTAACCAAAAAAATACAATTTGGTTCGTTAGCTTGTGTAACCTATTTCAAGCCGGGATGATATTTCAAGCCCAACGAAGATATCATTATTTACGAACTCGGTGGGAAACTCAAAATCATCTTCCGTCCCAAAGTTTGACCATACCACGCTGGTTTGTTAAAATTTATAACATACAACTTGTATGATACAAGCCGGACATACATGTCATTGAAAATTAACTCTTCTTATAACATCTAATTTCAGCTTTGTACCAATATCCCTACCAATAAATCATTGGATCAAGTAGCAGAATTGTTTCACAGAAAAGCAAACGGAAACAATTTTATAACGGTTAGCGATCTTGAGTCAATTATGGACGCTGTCGGTCGGTCGCCTCGCCAATCAGATTTGAAAAGAAAAACGGACTTTGTTGCAAAGGGCCAAATAAGCATCGGACATCTTTCAACTGCATTGATAATGGATTGCTTAACACAATTTTTTTGTTATTTTCGGTCAAAAACCAGTTGACAATGATTCGATTCTGAAACTAGTAAATTTGAAAGTAAAAAAATATCGGATAATTATTTGAACGCAGAAATATGTTTACCACTTCTTTTTTACATGCTTCTGATTTTGATGCCCGGGCTGATTATAATTTCAGATAAACCATGTGAGAACTAGAATATTTTGGTGTAGAATATTTTGTGAGAACATGACACTTTTTTTAATTACCTTTTTCGCATTTAGTGTCCAAACTTGACACATTTTTTGAGATTTTTTGAAATTGCGAAAAATTTTTCTCAAAGTTGTTTGCGGTTTTTTTCTGTACCATTATCTTGGGGAAGTTTTGGACTAAATTGAAAATGATACCGGAAAATAGGGTCATTTTCCACCATAATGGTACATTGTGTAGGCATATCATATGCCGCATGTCATATGCGGCATATGGTTGAAATTGCGTAGGCGACCACAAGATAATGTAAAATAGGGATTACGTAACTCAAATGTATTGCGAAATACGGGTTTTTTTATTGTAAAACGCCAAGATAATGGAGAATAGGGATTACGTAAAAAAAAGTTTCTAAAGTGAGTGGGCGGGATTTTTTGGAAAATGAATCAAGATAATGGAAAATAGGCTCAACTAAAGGTACATATGGTGTTTACCAAATTTCAGTTGTTAGTATTTATGAACAGTATTCCAATCCTGTTAACTGACTACCGAGGAAATTTCAAACGACGAAATGTATGAAATTTTTGATGTTCTCGACACAAATTGTGAGTCTAAAAAAATCTTTTAATTTTAGACCAAAAATTGTTTCTTAGCTGATGGGCAAATTGGATTTGACGATTTGAAAGTTGCATTGAATGAATTAGACGAAGAAATTGATGATGAGCAAATAAACGAGATGATTGCCGAAGCAAAACTTCATGGTGCATCAGTTAGTTTCAACGATTTTCTCCAGATAGTCAATGAATCGGCAAATGATGTTATACGTTTAACTGAAAGCTATATTGTAAATAAACAATAGTCTGACATTTTGGCTCACACTAATTCCCCTACATTTAATATCGCAGTGATTTTCAAACGCGAAAAAAATAAATAATGTTACCACTTTTTGGTAACGTTGGTTGACAGCGCGTCTGAGGGCTATGTGGCCTGTCATTGGTCTTTTTCGAGCACGCTCGGCCAATTACCGAAAAGACAATCACCGAAAGGCGCTTTGCTTCTTTTAGAATATTTTCTTATTACAGTCCTCCCCCTCTTAAGTGCCGCATTTAAGGAGCAATATGCGTTTCCGCTAAAAAATTTTTTTCGCGTTTTAAAATCAGGACGATACTACTCAGGGTTTGCTGAATAAGGGCCTGCTGAATACGGGTCGCTTGTGCTAAATAAGGGTTGGTAGTGCTAAATTAGAGTAGCTTTTGTCGATAAAAATATTATTTCTCCATATAAGGTCGCTAATTTTAACATTGCTTCCAAAAATTTCCCCACAACTGCAAGTACAAGAGGGCAAAAACAATCTCCGAAAAACTGGGAGGAAACGAAAACCGAGTTTTTATAGAACTGCAAACAGAGATCATCAATGATCCAATTGGATCATCAGTTTGAACAGAACGTAAATTAAGGTCCTCGGGAGCGTCCTGTGTAAATTATAGAATACGCAGAAATTATTTATAGAAGAATAACAACAACTTCGGAAGTGCCACAGAGGTTATACAGGCGGCTTGGTAACAAAACCTTCCTTGTTGACAAGTGGAAAGCTGCAACGAATTACATATTCAAGAATTTTTTATTTTTCTCTCGTTTTTTCTCTCATTTTTGTTTTGTGAAGTAAAAAAGTAACCACGGGATATTTACAAGCTTTTCCCCTTTTTCATTTTTTCCCAAACTTTTTTACCAAAAAGAACCCAAAACTTTACAGCCCCAATAAAAATTTCGAAAAAATGGTTAACGAGAACAGTCAGTAAATTACGGAATAAGTGAGGATCAGGCCGTGACACGGTGTGTAAGTGGCGTGATCGAGAGACCGAACGAATCTGTAGCCTGCATGATTACCAGCCAGTTGGCTTACCAACACCAAAAGGAATTCTCTTTTTTTTTCTAGGATGATAATCCGACAGGCTACAAGCACGCAGGCTACAAGCAATTCAGCGATAATTAAAAAAGATTTCCAGTTGTCAACAAGGAAGGTTTTGTTACCAAGCAGCCTGTACCCGCAAACGCGATTCCCGTGACGTTTTATCCGCAAAAACATAAATCTCTAAATGGTCTGCAAATAGGGTTATCCTGGATACCGTATCCAAAACAGCAACAATTGCGATAAAAATTTAACACCATGACGTACAGTATGGCCAATACTATATGGGGTATTATAATTCTCGTTTTTCTAGTTTTTAAGGCTATTAATACAGTCCTCGTCCCCGAAAAGTCCATTTTTTGGAGATTTTTGGACATTTTTTAGACATTTGTTGGCAGAAAAACGAGTAATGGATGTTTTACTTGGGACGAGAACTGTACTTATAAAATCTATTTAACTCTACTTAGCCGACGCTCTAAAATTATTTTTTGGAAATTAATTTTTATCTATTTATCTAGTAACGATTTGCACTAGAAAAAAAAACAAATCAACCAACAAATTCTATTGAAAGCTGTTTTTTTAAGAATTAATTTTAACTTATGAAAAACAAATTTTAAAATAAAAAGTTAAAAATCACCAAAAACAATTTTCTAATAAAATCGCCGATTCAGCCGCGCACCAATGGAATATGGCACCTGTGCACCGTAGTATGATCAAATATTACTTCAGCACGTGATTAATGTTTGAACGGACTCTTATTTAATTTGTGTATCCAATTTGCAAGTTTTAATTACATCCCATACTCCCATTAGAGACGCTTCTATTAGGGTCGCTTTTTCGAAAAAGAGTATTTCAAAACTGTCCAAAATTAACCACTTTTGAGAAGTGCTTTACTGGGGATAGGGACTGTAATCAATTGAATTTCGTTTAAATATTCATATTTTTTAATCATTTGTGAAAAAAANAATAAAAAAATACGATTTTTTTGCTAAAATTGGCAACTTTAGCGTGGCCGTACGGGTTAAAGGCATACAATAACACATAGTGGTTAAGCTATTAAAATATGCCTTTGGACTTAAATAGTCGTATTTTTGTCTTCGTTTGCAAACATCGTATACCACTGAGACACAGTAAGCAAAAACATCGGTTTGTCATTTAAATGACAAATCGGCTAAGTAGAGTTAAAAAACTTAAATAGTAACAAAAATGTAATAATGAAAGTTTTTAGTGTTAAAGAGGCCTGATGTACCTGAAACGTCCAGGTTTTTTTAAGTTTTTGACGGTTCGGGGACGAGGACTATAGTAGGGACTATTAGGCAATCAGAATACAAAATTTAAAAAAACGAGAAGCAGGTTATTATACATCATATTGTATGCTTTACCAAATTAACTCCTTTTACCTCTCCTTTTTGGTATACTCCAGCAAACCAACCAATAAATAAAAAGAAGGGATATGAAATTGTACTTCTTCGGAGTAACGCGATGCGGGTTCCATAATTACTTGGAATTGTTTGGTAGTTTTTACCGTGTATGTAAATTACACACATATGAAGAAATATGAATTCGATATGAATAAATAAACCTTGGCAAAATATATTTCCTATAATCTTGAATTTTACAAAAATTACTGAAGGTCATTTGGTAGCAAACAATATCTGTCACAATTCATCATAATTTTGGTGCATATTAAACAATTAGCGTGAGATTAGCTTTATGGACAACAAAAATCGAAGTCTGAAAAAACATTATTGATTGAGTTTTGAGACTCAGTTCGTTCGACACATGTCGGTGCAGTGGATTTATCTTGAATTATAGAACTGCTTCTTGTAGACTTTCTTTATAATATTTTTATTATCCCATATGGATAACCAATGAAAATCGAAGGAGCGTCTGTTATTAACCAGAATGAACCGAACTTCGCTACAAGTTTTTCACCATTAATTAGACACAAACTTTAAAAACGCCTAATTTAGAAAATTCTAAATACACCGGGTACGCACCCCGCGGTCCAATTATTGGGACCGTAAATTACATTATGTAAACTTCCAGGGGCTTCAAATACCATATACAATAAGTACCTACGCGTAAGGGGGGAAAGGTGGCCATGTTAACTCCCGGGGGCTCATTGGTACAAATTTGCACCGAAAATGATTGTAAACCTGGCTTAATCCAAAACCGCTAAAACAGGGATCTAGTCAAATTTAATGACAAACAATATTAAAACATACAACGAAATTGTTTTTTTCTGATACAAATTTCAGAATTTTTCGAATGCGTTCAAAATCGGCGATTTTCTATTTTTGTTTTTTTCTTCATGAAAACATGAAATATGGATCACCCGGAAACACGTGTCGACTCATTTTTGAGAGATTTTTAAAGAATAATTTTTTTTAGAGTACCCTTATAGGGAGTACCCAATATCATATAAGGGCTTTACGGCTTCCTAAACTTTCAAAATTGGTACACACACAAAGGACCCCCAAAAAAAGTTCGAAAAATTAGTCGACACCTGTTTCAGGGATTTATTATATGCGATCGTTTTATACCAATATTATCGCCGGAAAAACTTGTCATATTTTCGGCACCTTTCTGTAAATTTTCCTATATTCTTTTGGAGACGTCTGAGTATTATTATACCTTTAATTTCAGGTTCGCTCTATTAACGCGCAGCGCGTGGGCGAACTAGCAAAACGATAAACGAATTAATTTCATGATTACGGCATCATTTTGCTGATGATAATCATTTCAAAAAACTAAACAATAACTGAATTACGTTGTGGATGAGAAGGTTTTATTGATATCTTTCTAAGCGACGGATTTAAAATTAGCGAGCCAGATAAGCAGTTTTCTACCAAATGAATTAATTCGCCCAATCCCTTTGTGCACATTAAATTTTCTTGAAGAAATCAATTGCGTGGGAAAATTGAATGACCCCAGAGCTCTAGTGAAATAAAAAATTAGAATTAAGTTATATTTCCCATTTGTTTAAATATAATTTAATACCAATCATGCAAGATTTTATCAATATTTTATCGGATACTGAAACCGTATCGATTTTTGTTCACGGTAAACCAGAAAAACGCATTTTTTTTTCGAATGAGTTCATTCTCAAAAATAAGATGCTTTATTTATTCATCATGAACTTGGTTGTAGAAAGATGAACTACTGTATGCATCCCAGACAGCCTTTGCCGCACAGTTGTCATTTTTCTACAAAAACGTTGAAAATGTATTCAATTTATGATCCATGCACATAATTTACATACAAAAAACAAATAAATATGAACAAAATATATCGTTTTTTCATTAAAAAATGGCGTTTGGAAGAAAACCATCCCTTAAGTGCCGCGTTTTTGGCCGCTCAACTGCGGCACTTCGGGGAGGGAGGACTGTACTAAACTGTTAGCTTTTTTTCGTTGCCAAATCCACGCCGATTAGATATTATAAATTAGATATGATATCTTGCTAATGGATTGGGACACCACGTGGATTCTGCTTCAAAAAGACAAAAGTATCAATGTAGTAAATAAATGGAGATAACGATATATGTGTAGGTATACCGCGTGGGATTTTGAGCTAAATTGAGAACACGATTTTGAGCGTAACGATTTTGAGGTAGGGACTCAATTTAATTGTTTTTTGGATATAAGTGGTAACCGACCACGGCATAGCCAATGGTGACCCTTAAAAATGTGTGATACCAACCTGTTAGAACTTAACTCCCAAGTGGCATATAATCCTTAGGGGGACATTGGTCGAAATTTGGACCTCCATTGTCCCCCTGGGAGTTAATCGCAAGAACCTTAATCATGATATAAGTTATTTTACACTTANTTTTGTTCACGGTAAACCAGAAAAACGCATTTTTTTTCGAATGAGTTCATTCTCAAAAATAAGATGCTTTATTTATTCATCATGAACTTGGTTGTAGAAAGATGAACTACTGTATGCATCCCAGACAGCCTTTGCCGCACAGTTGTCATTTTTCTACAAAAACGTTGAAAATGTATTCAATTTATGATCCATGCACATAATTTACATACAAAAAACAAATAAATATGAACAACATATATCGTTTTTTCATTAAAAAGTGGCCTTTGGAGGAAAACCATCCCTAAAGTGCCGCGTACTGTACTAAACTGTTATTTTTTTTCGTTGCCAAATCCACGCCGTGTAGTAAATAAATGGAGATAACGATATATGTGTATGTATACCGCGTGGGATTTTGAGCTAAATTGAGAACACGATTTTGAGCGTAACGATTTTGAGGATGGGACCCAATTTAACTGTTTTTTGGATATAAGTGGTAACCGACCACGGCGCAGCCAATGGTGACCCTTAAAAATGTCTGATACCAACCTGTTAGAAATTAATCGCAAATAACCTTAATCATGATATAAATTAATTATTTGAAAAATATAAAAAAAGTTAAAATGAACAGTTTTAATCGACACTCATAAGTCATTTATGGGCCGTAGTCTATGGCTCATAGATTATGACTCACAAAAAATAAATATTGTAACTTCGACTTTCTTGGAGCTAGATATAAAATAGACAATTTATCGACAATAGAAAAAATCCGTTAAAAATCTTAATTTGACTCACGTTCAATAAATTATTCGAAGGACAAAAATCATGGAAGACAAAGCGGCTTAAACTCGCTATACGTCTCGGGACAACCCTTAATAGACAGACGAGATTGTCTTTTTCGGTAAACTGCGTGATGATTATACAATTTGACATGTAGATCACCCCGTCAAAAAACGGCCATTTTGGTTATTTTGGGGTTTTGTGACGTCAAGTGGGATTCCAATGGGTCACTAATAACAGTGAGATTACGTCGGTCCTAATTATAATTTGATTTTAAACAAAACAGGCTTACCAGCGTTACCTCCCAGGGGGAAGTGTGTGTATATAAACACACAACTTGTTTTTTTTCGTGGATTTAAGGCATATGGAGCCCCCGTAGGGAAAAAACGGGTATTGCTGACCCCCCTCAACTTTTCGAAAAAATTACATTGACGGTATTTTTTTCCGTAGGTTGGAGATTTCAAACAGCTCTCTAGGGGTCCCTAGTGGCCCAAATCAATATCTGAATAATCAGATCGACGTAGTTTGACGAGACCTACAACTTGGTTTTACCAGTTTTTTTTTTGAATTATTGCGAATTTTTTAAGTGCGTGTTTACATACACACATTTTCCTTCTACGGGTTCCCAAAAACTCCTTCCCCCTGAGAGTTAACAATTATGAGAATTCACACTAAGGGGGTTATAGCGCCGCTCCGTCTTAGTAGAGTTAATGTATAGAAAACATGTATTAAAATAATAAGACGTTTAATCAAGTTTATATAATGAACAATCCTCGTAATAATTCGATGTGCAAAAGTAGACAGTTCCAAAAATGCATGGTTTGCCGACGACTATCCTTCTCTTGCACCATTATATTACTTGCATTAAGTATTCAGTTTTATTTTTTTTACTTCGTCTGTTTTTGCTCACTACTCTTAATTTACGTCAATAAAGCCTCGCCTTGAGCATTGATAACATGTCTCAAACAAACTGGTTTAATATTAATAGTAGTAGGTATAAAATTCAGATAGGCATGCATCACAGAAAATGTGTTGGTACTTACCCGCTCGACCCTTATCTATGTCATACATAAAATCATCCATTTTACCCTCCATTATGACAAACTATATTATAGTTAATAACTTAAAAAAATCGGACTTTAAGTAACTACACACGATGCGCAGTTAACCGCCACTTTTGCAGTGAACCGCAAGTTAGTGGTCCTACTATTTCCAAGCGATCACACCTACGCCTTGGGCAGTTAACCGCCAGTTAGTGGTCCTACTATTTCCAAGCGATCACACCTACGCCTTGGGCAGTTAACCGCCAGTTTGCAGTTAACTGCCATTTTGAATTTTCACATACATGGGAATTTTCCGTAAACTTCGGGAAATTTTGGTGAAATATTGAACTTGACTGTTTAAGTTTATTTTTGTGCAACTTATTTTGTTAGGTTAGTTCAATAACAAAATTTACACAGTGTAACAGTTACATAATGAACAATTTGTGAAAAGTGCAAGAACTAAAAGTAATTCGAGAAAACATTTTTCGGGCAATTTTCATGAGAAACTTAACTCCCAAGGGTACCAAGTGGCATATAATCCTTAGGGGTAAATTGGTTCAAATTTGAACCAAACGCCCTGACGGCTATGCTAAGCTTTATGTCCAAGAGAACGATGCGGTTTCTAGGGTAATTGACCACGACGAATTCGATGGGAACCATAGAAAAGTTATCAGACGTCTCCAAAAGACTATAGGAAGATTTATAAAAAAACCCTGTAAATAGGGCAACTTTTCAAGCAGCAAATTTCGACATACGACAAAAGAGTATAAAAAATCGCTGGAACAAGTATCGATTCATTTCTTGAGAGCTTTTTTTTGACCGTTTTTTTTGTGAGTTCCCTTATGGGAAATACCCCATATGGGTATATTATCAAAAACCCATATTTTCAAAAATGGTCAGATTACGCTCAAATTTTATTTGCTGGTGTATTTTTTGTCCTTATGTTCATTTTTGAAGTCAAACCAAAGTANATGCCAAATTCAAGTTTCGGCAGCCCGATATAGACCCGTAGTATTGTATGGCGCTTTAATGGCAATGTGCAATTGAATTTCGATGATTAGATTTTTGGCACATTTCTACATTGATTATGGAGTTATTATTCTTCCTTTTTTGAGACTAAATCGCAAAGCAGTTGCCCCGGGGCACCCGTTAGCAACCTCTGGCGGCGGTTGAGGCCGCTCAACGCCTTTTGCACGCAGTAAATCTGCTCGACAGATAAATAGGAGATTATTTAGAAAAAATACAGATTTAATTTATTATATATTTTTCACGTTTTTTTATTTTATTTTTGAAGGCACCGAAGATTAAACAACTACAGAGAAAATGGGAAATAGTGGCTCAATGACTAGTCAAGATTCCGGTTATTTTAGTACAAATTCGGTGAGTTTTTATCTAATGTTGCAAAGTGTTTTCACAATGTTTCATTTTTCAAGTGTTTTATGCAAAAGTTAAAAAAAACTTAATTCAAATCATAAATTCCAAACAAATTGTTATGTGAAAACCGTATTAAAGATGAACAAATAATTGCCTTAAGAACTTTTATAACTTAAGAACTGTTTAAAATAATTAGAACAAAATAATTGTAATTTTTAGAGGTTAAATTTCGGCATATTTCGTTAAAAAAAATTTGATAAATTGTTTGCGTTAAATTCTTCGGGTTGTTTCAAATTTGCGAATACAGAAAAGTGCCGGGTGAAGAACCGTTAATTGAGTAACCGGTAAATTATCAGAAATGTGAGTAAGTGTTAAGAAAATTAAGATTTTATATCCTAGTGAATAATTGAATTTTCATCTTTTCTGATGAGATTTGTGATTCACATTTACGTCACTTTAACTGATCAATCCGATTTAACATTCCACTTTTTTGATTTAATTTACTTTTTATTCTCACTTGAAAAAAAACAATAATCTATTTAATTTTGAAAGTATAGATAGGTTGGTTTCATTAAGACACATTCAAAAGACCCGTTTTTTTGTTCAAATTTAATGAAAACAAAATCATTACCAGTTTGCATAAATTTATTTACCTGTATAAGTATTATGTAGATTTGGGCAAAATACCGTTCAAAATTAAATTTACCTTGAAGCTCCTTTGAGATGAGGGGGTTACTAATTTGGGCATAAAATAACATCCAATCGTGTTTAAACACTTTGGACTACTGTTCAGGGCTCGGCAAAATCGTTTGTCTTACTTGGCTTGGCTTGGCTTAACTTAAGTGTGATGAAAAATTCGTTTGGATTGGCTTGTCTTGGCTTAATGAAGTCTACAATTTTTCCTGGCTTGGCTTAACTTAGGCCAAGCCAAGCCAATTAAGCCAAGCCAAGCCAATCCATTTTTGCCGACCCCTACTACTGTTAACAATATAATTTCTATAACCCCGTAATTTTTTTTGCTAAGCTTTTTTGAGCACCTTTAGTCGACGTTCCCGCCTACGCTATGACGTTTTATGGAGTCATTATTTTCCCTTTTTCAGACTAAATGACAAAACAGTTGCCCGAGGCACTCACCAGCATCCTCTGGCGGCGAACTCTGTCTTAAACGTTAAATCATAGCGTTAACAGTCCAAAAGCAACTGTATCTTATTAACGGGTATTATTGCACTAGCGTTTTCGTTAAACTGATGTGAAAAATAACAAAGATTTCTGGGCGGTCGGAACATAACAGCACGTGCGTGGGCCGGTACACTGGGAAAATTTTTCCAAAAAACGCTTATAAAAAAAGTTTTTTTATTCAGAATTTGTCAAAACAGAAATATTTTTTGGTGCAAGCAGGATCCAAAGTTCATAACAACGTGTTAAAAATATTTTCACAATTTTTAGCATGAAGATGGCAACATTTTATGCACGGTATCCGCTTTATTGTGTTTGTATAAATGATCAAAATTACACGGATCCTTTTTTATATGGGAGTTGACGGCTACGATATAGATTTAAGTTTTCATATCACCCGGATTATTTTCATCATATTCGGTTCAAAGAATATCTAAGAATTACTTGAACACATATTGGTAATGTACCGGTAAATCGTAAGTTTTTCCGAACATTCAATAAGCCACCTTGAGCACTCTTTAAAAATATTTTTTTTCGTAACCGTAAGCGGTTAACCCTCAAGCACGACCCCGGACGTTTGTCCGGCCCAGGTGAAAAACCGCAATTTTGAGTTTATTTTAGAGCAAATGAAAAAAAAATACGTAATAAAAAGTAATTAGTCATTGATTGAATCTGGGAAACCTCAAAAAAGAGGTTATTTGCAATTGATAGTTTTCACGTGCAGTTTTTTTCACATTTTCAAAAACTTTGAAAAATCAACGGCGTACTAACCTGTAGAAAATGAACCCCGTACGCGTCGCCGGGTAAACCGAATTTGTGTTTTTGTGGTCAAATCGACCAAAAAGTGTCCAAGGATGGTCGGAAATCTATCGAGAGTATGCTCATTCGATTCAGGACCATCGATTTGCGCATAATGACATTTTACGTACGATTAGAGAGGAGTAAATGAGGGGCCCCGTGCTCAGGGATGTGCTTAATAATCGTGCTTGGGGGTTAAAGAGATAGATACCGCTCAGTTCATGTTCTGAAATTTTTAGTCAAGCAGTTTTATCACAAATGGTACGGTTTGACTTAATGATATGTAAAGAACTTCAATGTTGCGAAAAATAATTTTCGACTGATAGACGGCCTCATAAATAATTCAAAAAGACGAAGATTTTCTGCCTGAAGCTTACTTTTTCCATACTCACAATATGTTAAAACATAAATAAAGTTGAACTAAATCATCAAACTTTAATGTAGCTAGCATAATAAATGCGTTAGTTTTTCGGTATTTCATTTCCTTGTATCTTAAAGGCGCTAAAATGGACATTTAGATAAGGGTCACTTGTAATTTAAGCAAAAAAGGGTGATTTCTGTAATTAAAGTAAAGCGTCACACAAATATGATTTTATTTGCCTAATTTTACATAATTTAGTGACCGGAAAATTGCATTACAATTTTAGTGCGAGCATGACTTGCTATTTAAGAAAACAAACGAGATTAACTTTTGCCAGTGTGATGCAGAAGTAGCTTATTTAAGCTATGCCAATTTTCATGTTTTTCACGAGATCCACTCGATTGAGCGCGCCGCGGCGGTACCTGCTGCAAGTGTCCAATTAGGGCGCGGCGCGAAAATGAATTAAGGGCTAGGTAAAGGCTGATCACTGAATTTCAAATCATACATGTACATTGGTTTGTCGACAGTCTATTCATTCTGAAACATATACGTTCGTACCAGATTTATGAATTTTTTCCCGGAGTTTTTTTTTTATATCTTTATTTATTTATTTTTTTGATAATTTATCTTGTTCCAAATGCAAAAGTTTCTTATGTTATAGGTATGAATTTATTTGAATGTCAAAAGGAGGAGACCGAATTTGCGTCCTTTTCAGAAAACCTACAAGAAACTTTTTTTAGAGATATGTAAATTTTTTTCACCGAGCTTGGTTTTGCTCCCTCATTTTAGTTTTTGGTCTACTTTCTCTCCAAAAAAAAAAACGTTTTCTCCGAAAGACCGCGGTGCCTAAAATGCCAAATGATTATACACCAGGTGCGACGTTATGTTACACCACCTTTTGCCGGCCTTATCGCCCACGCACTACGCCGTTATCTTACAATTTTATTTCAATGAACGGACTTGTTTTTTATTACACGTTTTTAATTCTTTTTCATCATTGGGAGTACAAATTGTATTATACCGTATTTTCCATTACCTTTTGTCATTTAGGATTTGTCAAAAAATTTAACCCACGTATTTTCCATTATCTTATGGGTCGGTTAAAGTCGGTTATCTTACAATTTTTTTTTAATTTATAGCGTTTTTCCAGCAAAATCCCCTACGCACTGCGCCGTTATCTTGCAATTTTCCGTAATCCTACCCTTTTTTCATTCGGTTTTGTAACATAACGGCGCAGCTGGTGTGATGCATATGCTGTTCGGCTGAGAATTCCAACGTTTCTGTTAACATAAAGGCTAGCCTAGGATTGGCAATAATTTTGAAATTGTTTCAACTTTGAGTGTCTAGGTAAATTCACACATCATGTAATTTGCTCGACTACAAATGGATCATTTTTGTGGGGACTATAACTCACGTCGGCTTTTAAAGTTTTCATTTGCCAAATTGTGTTTCTGAGGTCGAAAACGGGCAGACGGGATTACATGCGGCCAACGCAAAACACACATTTTCTTAATTTTTGGTTAAAGGAAACGTGAATTAAATTGACGAATTTCGTCTTTTTGAATTAACCTTCAAACACATGTGGCGGAAATTGTTCCGCCCGAACATATAAAATGCGTTTTTTACGGTGTTTAATTTTATTAAATGTAAGGGCAGTGAAAAAAAGCATCAAATTATCGATTGCAAAGTGGAGTTAAGTCGGAGAGCAAATAAAGATTAAAAATTTGTTTCCGTACTAAATGTTAATTACACCACCTAACCATGTGAGATAACACTTTAAAAAAGGTTTAACTTCAAATGCAAATTGTTATCTGAAATGCAAACTGATATGCCAAATGGGTAGTACGTACTACGTAGGCCAAAACCCTGGAAAAGTTACAAAAAAGTGATATCTCAAATGCAAATCGGCCTGTCATGAGATTAACGGATATGCTGATATGACCCGCAAAAAGCTTATAGACAATGGCTCATGAAACACAAGGGTTCAAATCTTTGAAAATTATTTTTGGTCGATTTGACCACAATAAGCCAAGTTCACAAACGGTCAACCAGACGACAAAAGGGGTTCGTGTTTTTGGCAGGCTAACGAGCCGTTTTCTAGCTTACAGTTTTGGAAAAATCATGTCAGAAAAAATGTGTGTAAAAGCTATTATTTGCAATAAACTCTTTTTGAAGTTTCCTAGGTTCAATCAATGACCCTTGACGAAAGTAAAATTTTATTTATTTATTTTTTTTTTTTTGCTCTTCTACTTTGTAAATTACTATTATCTATTATTCTTTGTTGGTTTTTACTGTTACTTCATTATATAAATTATTCATAATTATTTATTTATTTAAATAATTATTTATTTATTCATAATTATTTATTAAAATTTCGTTTTTTACCCGGGGTTGGACAAACGTCCCTGGGTCGTACTTAGGGGTTGAGAATAGGTTAAATAGCGTTTCGTCAATGGAAATTTTCGTCAAAAAACAAAATGTCAAAAAAGTTATTTCGTCAAAAACTTTTCACGTCAAAAATGTTTCGTCAACGCCTATCGTCAAAAATTTGACGGAAGACGTCTGAGTTTGAGATAATATTTTTTTTAATTAGCTTTCGTCAAAATTTGACGAAAAATAACAGTTTTTTTTTTGTTTATAATAATCTAGATAATTCTATAACTTATAGTTAGGGTTAGGTGCATAGCGTCCTAGGGACAAAGTA
>SCLG01000163.1:10989-31176 GCA_004367875.1 Oikopleura albicans | reverse complement strand
TTTTTTTTGGAAAAATATCTTTGGATTCGAAGATTTGCATTACTTGGTCTTTATTCATAACAAAATGCCACTGAATTACATCGTTTATGATCCGGCTAAGGTTCAAAATGCGACGTTGTAATTGGCGATGGCAGACATTTAGGGATAACTTCTAGTTTAGAAACTTGCTTATAAGTTTAATTATTCTTATTGCAATTAATGGCGAGATCATTCATGATAATAATAAGCCAATTGGTGATATTTTTCGTCCCAGTGAGAAAGCGGATTGATTTTGAGCCTTAAATAGAATTCTGAAAAACACATAACCCCCTGCGCTGTTCTCTTGCAACTTTCGCATGAAAAATGTCCGCAAGATAACGCAGCAAACGAGCACATTTGCAAGATAACAGCGCAGTCTTAAATATAGGGATTCCTGGAAAATTGGCCGAAAAAAATCCGCAAGACGGACCCAACGGGAAAATCTGCAATATAACTGGTTACAAGGGGTGTGCTAAAATTGATCTGGTTTTTGGCCAAAATATCATGCGCTTTGGGAGTTAAAAATTCAAAATTAGTCTCGTCTGACTTTTCAATAATAATATGTAGATTTTTTTTTTTGATTTTTTGATTTTTTTTTCTATAAGGCCCAAAAACGAATCCGATGTTTAATTGTCACCTAAAAAGGGCATCATTCGCATATGTCCAACAATTTTATATAAATTTCATTTTAAAGTCGTTAATAGAAATATGAAAACTCGACGGATTTTTATTAAATATTTTTTATAACGAGCGAACAGATTGAAATACATTCTATGTTGTACAGTATGACTCATACATTAGTGTAATAAATATATAGTATAATATGATTAAAAATTTGGTACTAACAGTTAGAATTGCATTGGTGGATTATTTTTTACACCAAAATTTTTTCAATTGCACCGATTTGTCGATCTTTAAAAAACTTTAAATGCAAATTAACCTGTCTTCTAGTTCACTACGTCGCCTGGTGTTTTATTTTTGATTTTTAACTCCTTGAGAGCGTGAGATTTTTCGCGGCAAACAGTGTTGCCAAACACGGTCAATTTTTATAATTGTAATATTATCTCAGTATCACGCATCACGAAATTGTAATAAATTATCGCTCGCCGCGTAGCGATTTGAGTTTCTGAAAAACACATTATAAAAAGCCCTCGACTTTCTGTCTGACGTGCTCCAGGAGTTAAAAATTATACGACTAACTGAACTAGAAGAACAAATACTCAACATTTCAGATTTTTAAACTTTTTTGTCGGGAAATTAATAGAGAAATCAGTGTAATATAATTTTCCTAAGAATCTAATACACCCGACGGGTTTATCAGGTCACTTCGCCTTCCAAAACCGGACCCATACATCTGCAGGTGGACCAATAAAATATGTAAAAGTGGATATATCAAGGTGGCCGCACAACCCGCAATATGTGGGCGGACTAGCTGAAAAAAAATGGGAAATGGGCGGACTAAGCACGACGAGCGTGACATCTGGCCGGATAAACACACTGCAGTGGCACTACTGGAATACGGACAAACTGGAAAACGGATAAAAATTTTCTCCGTTTTCCAGTTTCTCCGTTTTCCCAGTCGAGAAGTAAGCGAAGACGGAGAAACTAGAAAACGGAGAAACTAGAAAACGGAGAAACTGGAAAACGGGAAAACGGATAAAATATTTTCCGTTAAAATTTTTCATCGTTTTTTTATTTTTCTCCGTTTTCCACTTTCTCCGTTTTCCTGTTTCGGAAAACGGAGAAACTGGAAAACGGAAAAAAATATTATTCAATCGATTATTTATAATCTCGTGTAATAAATGCCCTTCTAACACAATTTTAGTTGCAGTTTCTCCGTTTTCGCTTACTTCTCGACTGGTAAAACGGAGAAAATTTTATCCGTTTTCCGACTAGAAACTGGAAAACGAAGAAACAGGAAAACGGAAAAAAATAAAAAAACGAAAAAAAATGTTAACGGAAAATATTTTCTCCGTTTTTCAGTTTCTCCGTTTTCCAGTAGTGTCACTGCAGTGTATACTAACTACACAGGTGGCCGGATAAACTCTGCTCTTGTCTGTTCTAAGTCCTAAATAAGATTTATATTCTAACATTCAATTCTTTATTAATACTGGTTGACTAATATACCCCCTACAAATAATTCTAACTAACAAATTAGTATAACAAAATTAAATTTATTGTCAAAAAGTTCCTGTATAAGTGTAGTACACTTAGTGTACGGAATATCACATATGGTCCATATGGTATGGACCAGTGTTCCGAAAATCCCACAATTTGACGTCGACGTTCGTCGGTAGCAGATGTCGCATTTTCGGAACACTGGTATGGACCATACCGTATGGTATATGAAAATATGGCAAAAATGGTCCAATTGTTTCCATACGTAGTCTGTTAGGTTAAATAAAAGGACGATTTGACCGTTTTTTTTTAGTTTTTATCAGATATGTGTCCCCCTTATCCACTAACTCTATTCCAGACTGTTTAAAGTTGCCAACTGTTTAAGGATCTTTTGTTGACTTGTTTCTCGGATCTCGCCAGCCAGAAATGCTTCGTCAACCACAGAGTATACTTTGTAGAAATTGAAAACCAAATCGAGTTCACACACATTGTGGAAGTATTCGTTCAAGATCTGGAAATTTAAACATATAAATTATATTTATTGATAATTATGCCCTGCAGGGCCCTGTTGAATTTGGAAATAAAGGGGCTTTCGATGAAAATGATAGCCTCGGTTCTGATGCACTATTTTTTTTATAATTTCATTGTTTCTCAATTGTTATTTTTGTTATTTATAATAATTTATCAACTTTTTATATCAAGTTTTTTCTGAGATGGAATTTCTCCGACAATGAACACCAAGAGCGTTTTCAGAATTTTGTACCAGATGACTAAACATTAAAAATATTCCTACAGTAGCTGAAATTTTTTTCTCGAATTTCCGGTCGGATAAAGGAACGAGCGGCAATTCGTACTTGATTTTTTCTTGAAAATTGTCGTAACTGAAGTTTTACGGAATTGCCGCGTGTTCCTTTATACGGCCGGAAATTTGAGAAAACATTTTGAGCTACTGTAGGAACATTTTTCATGCGTCGGAAAATGGTCGGAAATTTTGAAAACGCTATTGGTATTCATTGTCGGGCAATTAAGCGCGTGTGATGCAAATAGACACCATTGTCATCATGTGAGTTAATATATTTATATTTACTCAATTCAATATAAACCAACCTCAACAAAGTTGTGAATCGCTTCCAAATACATCAAGTTATTGTCGGTTATATCGACACAAAGGCAGAAAAATAATCCGGCATATCGACGATACACAATCTAGTTGTAAGCATTAATTTTAACCAGTGCCTATTACGCAAAAATCAAACCTTATAATCGCGAAATTCGACAAAGTTTGTATGTTTTGCATCACGCACCGTTATCAAAGCATGAACCTCCTCTATCAGTTTTTGCTTTTCCGAATCTTCGTACTAGTAAAATTTGTTAATGCCCGTGATAAAAGTATACGAAAAATATGCGTAAATGTACGTGATATAATATTACACTCATTTAGAATGTCTTCATCGAGTAACTTATCCTCCATACATGCCTTACTTCAATAAAGGCCGTTTTCGGTTCTCGAAAAAGCGACCGTCAAAGGATAAACCATTATGTAATTAGCACCTTTAATGGCACATTTTCAACGAAAATATAAAAATAATATACAGAACATCTAAATAAAATAGTTACTGACACATGGGATTGATTTTGGAACGATGGACAGTAACTATTTTATTTACATGTTCTCTATAATATTTTTATGTTTTCCTTCAAAATGTAGAAAACAAACTACTCAGCGTTTCACATGAATTTCCGCCATTTTTTTCTTGCGTATTTTCTAGATGACCTGGAGTTTTTTCAGCACTTAAAAGTTCGAAAATGGTTACTAGAAAATACAAGAGGAAAAAACGGCGGAAATTCATATAAAACGCTGAGTAGTGGTAACATGTTTAAGAAAAAGCCCCTTCAGAGATCAAAAAGGGACAGCTGATATATACAAATTTAAAGTCTTCTGACATATTTCAATTTTTCCGGTTCAGCGATTCTGTTCCGGTTGAGAATTATCTTCTGCGATGCGCTAAAAATAATGCCTACTCGATACGTTTTGCACCTCGATTGAATTCAGTGACATTAGTTATTCCAAGCGAATATATGTGCCGTTATTAATCAGACATTTATTAAATGTCAGCGACTAAGAAAATATGCAGTAAAAGCTTACTTACATGTGTATACCATTTGGCCAAGCGCGTTTTTCCCGCTCGATTTTGAATAAGGATAAAACGAATCATTTTCCAGTCCTTTAAAAATAGTTTAGTGAAGTAAAAATCATAATCGACAATCTTTTTTGCTGTTTCCTGGCTGATTACTCGAAATTTCGAACATCATGATAAAATTACGACATGATGACGAAAAACAGCAATTTTTTTATAATTTCTCAAATTAAAAAATAAATAGCACCATAATTTTTCTATTTTAATATTACGTCTAAAACTATTTATTTTTTCCGTAACGACCTCTTAACTCATGCCCTCATGAAGATTTTTCCCGTCAACAAGGACCCTTAGGTGCAGGGCTCGGCACAATTGGCTCGCTCAGAGCCAAAAAGTACAATTTCGAGCCGAGCCAACGAAAATTTTAATGGTAGCGAGCCGAGCCGAGCCGAGCCAAGGAAATTTCAAGAAGGCCCGAGCCGAGCCGAGCCAAGCCAAGGAAATTTTCAGGGGGCCCGAGCCGAGCCGAGCCACGGGCTTCTAAAAATAGCGATCCAAAAAAATAACAAAAGCGAGACAAGCTTTCATAATAAAAAAAATTTCTTCCCTCAAAACCCGAGCCGAGCCAAAAAAAATAGCCAGTTGTGCCGAGCCCTGCTTAGGTGGCGCTTGCAGCCCTGTCGAGCCTCTACAGTAGACACCTCAATTTTGGCCAACATATCAAAAAAAAAAATCATGTGTCATGAAAGTTTATACTTGCTTTATAAATTTCAATTCTGGACAGAGTCAACTTAAATGTTTCTATTATATTTCACAGATGTTGTAACATTTCAGCAGATAATCCTAGAGGCTTTTCGGCAGCTCACTGTAACACACTCTTCATTGACGATATGTCACATTACTTATTTGAGCATTCAGTATCCAAATTTATTTCTCGCATCAAACCTTTTATCTCGTAAAATTAAAATTGTCAGAAGTTGTGACGTTTTAAAATAAATAAAATATATATATATATTTATCTCTCGGCAAAAATAAACGAATGCGAGATAAAAATCAATGAATCAATTTCCCTAGAGGAATATCTCAACAAGCCGATTCGATTGGTTCGTCTTTCAGATTTTGGTTCCCGCATTCGTTTATTTTGTAATTATTTTTCTTACTAAATCAACAACCCGGAGCTCAAAACAACGCGATGAAATTCTCGACTGAAGTACTGTACGTTGCGAAAAACGTGGCTGCCCACGAGTTAACTGAACCCAAAAGTAAATGATAATTTATCATTGGTAAACATTTTATGTGTAGGTTTTTTGTTGATAAGAGATGGTAGTATGCTATTTCAAGAGCACAAACTATAATAAAGGGTCCAGATTCGGGGAAACAATTTTGGTGTGCAAAGTTGTGAGAAAAAGTATTAAAGTTTTTTAACAAGAACTTTACCGGCGGTTTTGACCACGAGCCAGTATTCGCCAGAATTTTTTATTAGTACTACGGCAACCGCATGTGATCAGGCTTTTTATTTTTAATGAAATTTCAGTGGGGACTAGTGGGGCAATATAGTACAGCCGAAAAACTCTAATTTTGACGGTTATTGTCGTTTAATTTCTAACCGGTACAATTTGGAGACTTCTAATTGCTACCATCGGTTCCGCAATGGTCGATTACCCTTAAAAATTATCTTAATCGGTAAATCAAAGTCACTTCAAAATGATGTAAAAATCCCAGGCGACCACCCTAGTTATACCGTATAAATTATATAGGCCTATATATGTTTTACCGTATATCTTTTCGTAGTGAATTGCATCTGATATAACCATCTTATATTAGAAAAGTTGAGTAAAAACACACAATGAACCGCAAATAAACCTTCACAAAAGTAAACACGCAAAAATATACACGTGTCGAATCCTACTACAGTAGGATTTAAAATGAAAAATCTTGCAACTTGTGCATTTCTCAAATATCTTTGATAAGTTTTCTCCATGACAAATTCGCATGTTTGACGGTGGTCACTGTGATTCATAAACAAGAGGCCGTGTCCATTTACTTATTAGTTTTGAAATCTGCGTTACCGAGGTCAACTATAATTTCTGAAAACATCTACACACTTTTTGTTGTATGTGATGTATTTTAGGCATATATATATTCAAATAACATTGTGGCAAGTTGGAAGAGTTTGTGGATGCGGCAATTGTCACGGATTCTCGGCTTATGCTTGGAAACTGGTAAACTCAGCATGGCAAAATTTGACAAAGTGCCCTTTAACACCCATACTGACCTTCTATCGCCAATACACTCTTTTCATTTGTTATTTTCCTGTTTAACAAATTTTTGGACGGTTAACTGCAACATTGAAAATAATATATTTCAAATTGTTATACACCCCTGCGTTGTTATCTTGCAACTATCGCATGAAAAAAAATTCACAAGATAACGGAGCGAACGGGGACATCAGCAAGATAACAGCGCAGGAATAAAGATATGGATTCCTGGAAAATTGGCCGAAAAAAATCTGCAAGATAACGGAGCCAACGGGAAAATATGCAACATAACGGGTGACAAGATAACAGCGCAGGGGGTGTATGCTATACAGCATGCTGCAGCAGTGTTGGAAAAGTTGGCAAACGCTCCAAATATACCCCAACGCCCAATGCAAGCGTTGGCCAACGCTCGCATTTTCCCCAACGCCCAACAATTCCAACACTAATGCTTAACGGATAAGTGGAAAACTATTTTCCACATTTAGCGTGGACGAGTTAAACAAAAAAGAGAACATGTCGAAAAGCGTCTTGCGTTTACAAAGCAAACATACAGTACACCAGATGTACCTTTATCTTGGTAATTTCAGCCTATTTTCCATTATCTTGGTTCAATATAGGGTGTTTTGGGGAAGGTTTGGCGACCATGTGGTCGCGAAACCATCTTTTGAACAACGATTCGCGACCAAATGGTGTGGTCGCGAAAGTACTCATAAACGGGTTTTTTTCGCGACCACAAATGGTCGCGAAAGTTCCCTTCACCCAATATAGCCCCAAACTTTCCCAAAATAAAGGTACATCTGGTGTATAAAATTGCATTGAGCGTTAGAAAAAATTTGAGCGTTGAAAAAAAAAAATTCCCCAACGTTTCTAACGCTTCTATATCTATCGGTTTTTTTTTATTTCAGCGACTACGAAGCTCGTACCGAATGTTGCCCGGTCAACAAAAATCTTGTATGTTTGTTACGCTAATTTATCGCCACATCAGCAGTGTCGTTCTGATAGCCAAAGTCTTTTGAATTAATTTATACGGTTACAGTTTTACTCACCTAGGTAAAAATGTAACACAAAATTCGTTCCACAAAAATGATAAACATGATTATCTAAATAACCGATATCGAAAACAAAAAAATTATGGTGGTCAGTATAAGCCATCAAGAAAAAAAACTTCTAAATCATTAATCAATTGCTTTTCTTTTGGCGTAGTCAAAAGCACCGCCACCAGAGAGCGACTGCATCGAAATCGGGCGACTGCCATTTCTTTAAAAGCTCTTCGCTTGGACTCAGTTATTCAAGTTTTTTGTAGGAAAGAAAGTGTGAGACTGAAGAGAGGTAATTGTTTTACATTCAAATTTTGAATTTTTTCTCGTTCAAAACGGAATTAACCGATTTCAACAAGACATTTTAACAAGCTCAAATGAGAAATTGATTGGTCAATTTTCGTTTTGGACATGTTTTTATTCTGGTCTAATTAAAGAGAATGAGGTGATTCAATGTGAAATTAAATTATTTCTGTTTTAGATTTTAAATGAAGCTACTAGCAGCAACAGTTCTGGCGCTTTCAGCCGCGCAAGTTGAGGGCGTTAAATCAAATAAAAATAAAGGTTTCATAATGCGTAACGCATGTAACGACGTCAGCTTCATTTTTCGAGTTCGAAAAATTGTTGTTTTTTAGTTTCGAAAAGTAAGAGAAATGCTAAGATAGTGTCGTGATCTATTGGGAAATTTCATGCAAAAATGTAGACCTACAAAGGTAGAAATATATAGTACAGTCCCCAGTTCAATACAAATTTCGGCATTTCAGTACAAGTGGAAAAAATTAACCATTTGAACCCAATCTGGCACATATCATAAATTTAATCGTAAAATTTCAAATCTCGAGGGGCTTAATCCCATAACGGCCGTTTTTTCGTTTATATCACGTGGATATAATATACTATTGTATGGTACGCAACGGAAACTAGACTTTTTTCCAAAAAATCTGTAATGTGAAATTGTAGGGCCAAATAAACTGCGTCCAAGTCACTATCTATTAGTTAAAAAAAAAACTAATTTTAACCACCCAAGATGCGTCTAGACGTTTGCTTTTTTCTTAGCAGCTTCTCCGACTTTTTGAGACACGACAATTTTAACACAATAATAAGCTGAGCGTTGCATTTCGAAGAAATATCACTTTATATTTTGAGTTTTCCGGATTTACTGTCACAGCTAAAACCCGGTAATCAAATATTCCGGAAAATTCAAATGAAAAGAAGGTTGATAAGTTCTTTCGAGTAGACTCTTCCAAGTAGAGCTTTCTCCTTTCCCATCCCCAGTACTCCCTCGGTCCGGACCAGTATCACCAACTGGATTGATAACCGACCTTTTTGGGATATAATGGGGTTGGAGCAAATTTGATAGTAATGCGATTCAGAACTTATCAATGGTATAGATAGAATATGTATACCAATAATGAAAAATTATTTCACTAAAGTCAGTACAAAGTGACATGATCTAAAACTTGTAAATTGTGTTTTAGTGAGATAATTTGATACTAGCTTTGGAATCGTTTTAACATCAAAATCAAGTCCACCCTGCTGTATCTTTTTCGAAACTCTTGTTTTTCTGTTTTCAATCTGCGTAGAATCGAGGTATATTTTGAAATCAAAATAACCTTAAACCCAATTGGGCCCAATAACAATAACTGCACTTCAAAATCCACGTGCTGATTAACTTTACAACAGCGACGTTAATAACCGCGTCGATTTTTACTTTTTGATTTCAAATAAAGTTTTTAGATGAGTATAATTTTCTGGGACACAGTGCTCATAAACACTCATATCAGATTTGACTATCCAGGAAAATATTTTTTGAACTTAAAAAAGGACAAAACGGCGGTTTTTTGGTCCGGTTATATTTTTGGATTTCCGGTTTTCATTTCTTTTTTCTAATGACTAAAGTAAATGGAAATGAAGAAAATATCGAGACCCCAAAAAACAATCAGCCAAATCTATACATAGGAATGTGAGTAATCGTGATTTGAAGATTTCACCGATTTTTAAGACACAAACGGTCCAAAATTTGGGGAGAAAGTAGTAAAATTTAAAACAAGCTCCGAATGCAGCTGAAATTCAACTCAATTTCTGACAATTCCCAAGAGCGAATTTTGTACCGGTTTTGTCTCTAACATCTTAAACGCGCTATAATTCACGTTCCTAGGTATCGATTTGGCTGTTTTTTTTTGCGGTCATAATGTTTTTCTTCATTTCCGTTTACTTCCGGTCACTAGAAAAAAAGTCAAAATGGAAAAAAACGGAAATCGAAAAATGTAGCCGGATCCAAAAAACCGCTGTATTGAACTTTCCCAGATTCCTTTTGTGAATTTCAAAAACTCTCATTCAGGAAAGTCAAATCTGATATGAGTGTCTAGGAGCACTGTGTGGGAAATTGGTACACTTTTGCTTGCTTACTAAGCCTAAGATAAATCAATTTACGTACTATGATGGAGTACCGATTGGATTAATTTAATCATTTTAAAAATATTTATAAAGCTTTCCTCCGGATGGGAGTTTATTAGGTTAGTTTTTGCTGGGTTGCTCTGCTACCCAGACATTTAAACCTACAAATTATTACTCCAAATGCGCTGTTTTTGTACATGTTTCACGGGAATACTTATGACTACAATACTGTAGTGATTACAAATTTTCATTTTCGAGTACTATTAACTGACCTTACCATTACTTGGTGTTTACGGTACCAAGTAACAGCTGACAACAAAAATATATTTTTCTCCTATAAATAGTCGTATAGTAAGTTACAGTTAGTGCTTCCCTCAATTTTGTACCGATATAGAGTTGTTGGTTTAGATTTATGACTAAAAGTGGCTTAGTAAAGTGCGTAGTTAGTGCTGTAGCTAGGACTTTTACCAGAGCGAACCAGAATTCAATCATTTAGACAACAACTATGTTTATTACCCCGATTATTACCCGGAATATGAAGACGAAATTCAACAGCGTGCTCGGGGTTCCGGGTATGATAGCGGACGCGCTCGGCCTCCGGCCGGTGGTGCACCCGCTCGACCCCCCGTGCAACAGCAACGTCCCCCTTATCAACCTCAACGTCCCCCAGTCCAACAGCGTCCCCCACCCCAGGGTCAGCGACCGGTACAACAACGACCCCCGGCCCAACAACGGCCCCCGGTCCAACAACGACCCCCACAGGCCCAGTGGCGCCCACCACCAAAGACCACTAAGCGTCAAACTACCACAAAAAGGGTGACCACAAAAGCCACTACAACCACCCTTGCAACCACACCCCCTCCCCCACCACCCCAGACCGAGAAAGTCTCTGAGGAAGTCGCAGCCGAGTTTAACGCCGATGAAGGTCCAGGTGGAGACAGCGACCGAAAGAAGTACACTGGAAATAATAAACCTGGTGGAGCCAATTACCAAGGCGGCGGCGGCGGCGGAGGCGGCGGCAATGGAAGCGGCTTTGGTGATCCTCACTTTGTTGTTCAGACAACTGGTCAAGATCAGCTCTGTTTCGACTTTAACCCGGTTGAAGGAACCGATATGAATCTGCTTATGGATCCAGAATCAAGTTTGGCAATCTCCGCGACTGCCGAGGAACGTGAAACCGGTAAGACTTTCATGAACTCAGTCCACTTTGCTTCGCCAAATGGTGCCCATCTCGAGTTTGATATCGACGGCGTTCATCTTGCCGGCCTTGGCGACAAGAAGCCGACTGATAAGCATCCGCTTACTGGTCACCAACAGTACGGTGACATTTTGTTTGTTGAGAACTGGTAAGTCATAGATCTATTATCTATCAAGTTATACGTAAATTTTGGAACCACTCTTCAAAATACTAATTAAGGAATGGACATGTGAGTTTTCTTAAAGTTGTCTAGCCAGAAAAATTACTATGGCAAGTTGGCAACGGTAATTTACATTACAGTCCTCGTCCCCGAAACGGGTGGTTTTCTTCGACAAAAAAACCACCCGTTTCGGGGACCACCCGTTTCGGGGACCACCCGTTTTGGGAACCACCCAGTTCGGGAACATCAGTGATTTTCAAGGTTAAAAATATTCATTACACCGGGTGCGCAGTTATTGGGCGTCCAGTTATCGGGCGGGTTTGTGTTCAGTTATCGGGCACCCTGCGCTGTTATCGGGCACCCTGCGCATTGTTCTTGAATATATATGTGTATAAATGACCACACTTGCCGCTCATGCTGTTATCGGGCGGGTTTTTTTGTATATTTTTATCTTATTCCGATTCCGCCCTGAGCAGTTATCGGGCACCCGATTAAGGCTTTTTTGTCGCGAAACCCGCCCGATAACTGCGCACCCGGTGTATTACATATTTTTGCTTTTAAATTGTTTAAATTTACTTTGGATATCACTCGAAGTATAGTCTTTAACACATATAAAGTCTTTAACACACATATAGTTCTTTAACACATATTTGCTAATGCTAAAAAATCGGTCATGGAAGTTTACTTTGTCGGTTTTTTGGGCATAATTTCTGTCATAATAATCTGAAAAAACCACCCGTTTCGGTGTCATTGGAAAAATCGAAAAAAAACCACCCGTTTCAGGGATAACTACCCATTTCGGGGACACCCGTTTTAAATTTTGATTGATTTTCTAACAACTTCAAAGGAACATTTTGATCACGAATAAAAACATAATTTCACATATTCCGATTAAATAGAACAGTTGAACAGACAAGTGTAATTATCATTGTCCGCGCAACAGCTTTTTTGTTTCTCGTTACCAATTTTCATTGGCTACGTAACCTAGCAACGCAAAACGACAAGTAAATGTCTTCTTTTTTTGTTGCACGAACAGGAAAGTTGGGAGCGTCGAATATTGACTGCTCATAAGAAACGTCTCAACGGTTATGGTAAATTTTATTTGCCTTAAGCGTCGTTATTCGGCCAGCAGAATATATGAGTTCTAAAATTAACAGTTCATGTTTATTAACTTATGGTGCAAATGTCATAAAATAAAATGTTACAATTATCAAAAATCAATTTTTCATAGGACACCAGATGGACTCCACGAACACACCAAAGTACAAATTGAGGATGGACCAACGTTTGTTATTAAGGGTAACTTGATTAAAGAGTCCCTTTCCGTAGCGGTTGTCGACAACACTGGAATTAGCCAAAAGTCACGAGGTATCATTGGTCAATTTATCAAGGATGATGCTTATACAGTGAAAGCGTCCGGTGTCGTCAACGAAGACGGTGACGCCGAAGGAACTGTTTCTGCCGGGTAAGCACACTTCATAATGTCTATATAGATTTATTAATTACCCACCTAGCCATATAAAAATCGGCTACGTCGGTTCGAGAGACTCAATTGTAATTTTCGATATCAAAGCGTTTTAATTATATTTTTTTTTAAATTTTAGTGGCATGGATTTGAATGCAGTCAAGCAAGAATGGCATCACGGAAATAACTGTTGGGTAGTCGACCCTAATGATGTTCTGTTCTTAATGGCAAATCTATAAATGTCCCCCACCGAGTTGTGAGTGAAGATGATGCCAATGATTCATTTGCGGCATTTTCAGCATCTCAGCTTCTTCTTTCGCTTTCAACGGATTCTTATTTGAGCTGTTCAAACCTTGTTTGCCTGTTCACTTAATTCTCGTCATGTACATTTTCAATACCAGATTTTTATTGCAAAATTGAATATATTTAGTCAAACAGGAACTGCGGCATTAATTGTGATTCTTTAAGCACCAGTTTAATGCTGAAATTCATCCGCCACTGTTAGAATGGCGTTGCAAAGTTTTTCGTTTTTTTGAATAATAAATTCAATCATCATAGGGATTATTGATTACATTGTATTAATTTCCTGAGCTGTGACCACGGCTAACGAATGCGGTGACCTTTTAGTCAGGCGTGCTCCGCTAACTAATAATGGAAGTGAAATGAAATTTTGAGTTATCCGTGAGTCATTATACTGTTCAAAAAGGAAGGGATTTAGTAGCTAAATTTTCAAAAAAGTGTTAGTCCTCTTTTCCCCCTTTTTAATCAAGTCATTTGAGTGAGAAATTTGTTGGAGAACTCTTCGAGAGTACTAAAAAAACTGCCAAAAATTATCGGATAAAGCACTTTTCTAATACGGCATGTCTGTAAACGACAGGCCATACCCCTTTTTAACTCTTGGTCGTCACACAAAGGCATATTTGCCCTCATACCTCATCAAAACGGCCCCAAATATAAAAAAAAACGCTGATAGAGGGGTCAATCCAAATTTCATAGAGAAAATTTAGATAAAAAAAGTCGGAAAAATTGTCTCAATTTTTTTTTCAAAAATCTTCCTGAGATGACTTTGGAGACATCCGACGGTTTCGTTATTGGTCTAGATGGATTCGCCATGTTGAGGTACCCCGTAAAACAATTTTTGGCAAATAATTTTTAATTTTTAAAACGGCCATAAGTTAGCGGCCATAAATTATGGGCCATAACATGCTTGTGTGATGATCATCACACAGTGTCCCCTAGGAGTTAGAATACCTTTGTTTTGGGCTAACAAAGGGCCCATATAATCAATGGTCACTAAACATTAATGTAAAAGAGATCAAGGTCGTAATATAGTATTGTTTTACAGTATTTATATATTACAATGGTATTTACAAGATTATTGTGATGAATGTAATATGTTGTCAAAATAATATGACCACAATCTTGAAAATGTTGCTTTGAATTCATCCATGCCCAATAATACTATACGTTTTTGAAAATCTCTCGTTTTTATTGTTGGACCGCTATCCTGAATACAAAATTATAAGTTTGAGCTAAATTATATAAAAGGTTTTACCGTGGAAAATATCTTGGTCAGACTAGTTTCATCAAATTTTGGATCGTGTGTCTTTCCAAAACGAAGTAATATAATACCGAAAAATACGAATTTCATTCTCTAGAAAGGTCTTGTTTTAAAATTGTATATCGTTCAAATAGGTTGGTTAAATTGAAACTTTCAATATGCCAAACCATTTTACTTCGTTAACAATACCTTATCCAAATCGTATGGTTTATGCGGTATTAACTACACAAAAGGCTGTTAACTCACAAAACTACAATTGTCAATACATATTGTGCATAAAAAGACAAAAATAAATACTGTATAAGAAGACAAATGTCTTTAAATTCAAAAAAATAATAATATGTTTTATACTGTCTGCCAGATCTTGTTGCGTTATCATGATAGCACAGTGCTGACATTATTTCACTCAACAAATGAAAAAGGTCATCACTCCAATGTACTTACCGAACTTATTCTACTAAATCAACTAATAACTTTATATATCTGACACATAAACAGTTTTCTTGAAAAACTTTTTTTTAACTATAATCGAAGTTAAGATTTTTGCAAAGCTCTCAATAATTGATGACAAAACAACCTAAACAACTACAGCTACTACTTATCGTTATTTGTCTGTTTTTTCACTATATTTTTATTTTGTCTGTAATTTAAGGATGTGACGGGATCATTGTTAACAAAATACACGCATAGTATAAAATGCTATCGTTTTAGTTATCGTAAAAGACTTGTGATGAGAGTTAGCAATAATTTTGCGACCAAATCTATCTTCTTATTAAACTGGACCTTATAAAGTACAGTTGATGCGCCCACAACGCGACAGCCCACAACTCGACAGTGCGCCCACAACGCAACAGGTTTTGACCAAATGGAAAGTGCGCGCACAACGCGACAGGTTTTGGGCAAGTGAACGTGTCGCGTTGTTGGCGCATCAACTATATTATAGACCAGGGCTCGGCAAAAGTATAAATTATAGACACTGTAGTCTATAGTGTATAATTTGGAAATAATACAAAACATTTTGTGTCAGAACATTTCACTTATCAGCATTTTTTCCATAAGTGACATTGGATGGATTTGTAATATTCAGCAAGCTTTAGTCAACTGATAAAAATAGGGCCACTTTTCTGAATTATAGTTTTAAACTACAGACCCCTCACCTCCTTAACATTTTTTTTTATTTTTACAGCACGAGTCGTGCTGCACGACAGATATATTCATCTGTTTGCCTTATTTGAAGTAATTGATAAAACATTCATACAAAAAATCGAAGAGATAAATTTTGAAAACCAAGAAGAACATAAAATGGAGAACTACGAAAACAGATATAAAATTTCTCCGTTTCCGTTCTCCATTTTGAAGTTGTGTCGATTTTGTTCTTAACTATGTCTCTCGAACATTTTTAACGGTAGACTTTACTTCCAAAATACCTTTTTATATCGAGTTAAAAAGTTTCGCTGGCAAGTATATGTTTACTGAATTATTCTCCTGGGTACCTCAATCCATTTAACAACCATGAAGGTTAGCAAGTTCGATGATTCCAAGTCAAAAACATCAAAAACAATATTGTACGACTTGTGCAGAATCGGTCGTCTAAAACCAAATACAAGGTCATAAATCATTAGGATAAAGCAACGGCGGAAAAGCTTGTATTCCAATAAATAACATGAAGTGTTTTTTTGTTGAAATTTTCCGCATAAGGTTTACAAACTACACGCGGTGTCCCACCCCTGATCAATATATATACGATAGTCATCTTTATGTCTTCTGTTTATTGGAGCAACGAGGGGATTTTGGTTTAATGAGACTAAACTAACAATTGAGTATACCATTGGTTATGTTTTATTAATGTTTTTTCAGTTTATTTTTGTTTATAATAAATTTTATATGACATTGAACCTTGACCATAGTCGTCCAAGAGCTGCTTTGAAATCACCTGCCCCCAATAAAACCACTCTTTTGTCCATTTGTCTATTTGAAGTTGTTGGTATGACATGCTTAAGAAAATGTTTTATTACGAATAACTTATTCACTAAAAACGTACTTAATAAACCATCATGAAATAAACGTATACAATGGCCGTACCATAAGCTCGACAAATGTATTCTACCTTACACGGCATTGAGATTCTGGCCCGAAGAGCCATGACGACAAGTGCAAAAGAAAAATATATATAGGGCGCTGAAAAAGGGGCAATCGTAGACCACATAGGCCGCAGACGCGCTGCGAAGCAACGTTACCAAAAATTGGTAACATTATTTTTTTTNAGCTTTTTATACCGATATGGTTGAGTCGATTTCTGGTGCCGAAATATGTGATAAAGTTGCTTCCAACCCATGTAAACCCAGCAAGGGTAGTCTTTTTGGACGTCCATGTTCCGCGGGGCGCAGTTTTTCTCGAATGAACTTGTGCCAAAACTAAATTTTAGTTTTAAAGTCTAGTCTAAAGTTATTAGTTTGTAATAGCAAAAATGAATGAAAGCGTTATACTGTAAGTAAGCTACTGGAGTCATGGAAAATTAAGTTTGCCTTGATTTTGAATCAGAACTTGTAATACAGAAAATAAGTTATGTGTCTATCAGGAGGATAAAATTAGACTTCATTACAAACCAAGACTACATATCACTTTATGCCACTATTTTATGAAAACAAAAACGAGCTGTGCTGAACTGTCTTTTTGAGCTCGAAATCAAAAACGAGCTGTCCTGTGCTGGGCTTTCGGCCTCAAAAAATAAAAACGAGCTGTGCTGTGCTGTGTAGAGGCCAAAAAAGATGAGCTGTCCTGTCAAACTGCCCAGCCAGCTGTCTAGCTGGGAAGGTCAGCTGGCTGTTTCGGAGCCCTCGTGTAACCCAAACTGCCCATCCATGCAAAAACTGACGCTATCAGACGCATGACCACATTTCCATATCTTTGCCATGAATTTCCGGTTGATGTGACCTTTCGAAGCTTAGCTTGACAAAGCGTTACTCGTGATATATGTTATGCACTTGTACAATCATATGTTCTACAAAGTGACCAATCGTAACTTACCGATGAGAAGAAAGTTGTTGGGTCGACAAAGTCACCATTCGTCGACGTCTCGGTTTTGGTTACATGAAATAGCATTATGCCAATAAACAAAATTTTCATGGTCTATGAATTAAATGTTTCGTTGATAATGGTGGTACTTAGCAATTTATAAACAGTATTTATATGATTTTATATAAAGCATATGTTCATTAAAAATTCATTCACACTCAGATAACAATTTTTTAAATTCGTTTTGACTTCATTTAGAACTTAACATCATTATAACACCAAAATATTTTGAAGATTTTATGTTTAGTTGGAATTATAAACGTTTGTCTTCGTTCATTTTATACGCTTTAATAAAAATGTAAAACAAAGATTAACGGTGTATATCGAGGACTATATTATTACGGAGAAGTTAATTAAGTTCAAATGAATTTGAATGTATGAACTCAACCCTTTTGTAGGATCACTTTTTTGTTATTGTTTTAAGTCGACGAAAAATTAAGTATATACAACCATGGGCGTTTATTTGCCGTTTTAGGAGCATACCTACTCGGTGTTTTACATGAATTTCCGCCATGTTTTCTCCCGCATTTTCTAGATGGAGATACACATATTCGCACGTCAGAAACTCGAGTATGGCTATCTAAAACATGCGAAAGAAAAAACGGCGGAAATTCATGTAAAACGCTGTAGAATGTAGTTGATAAATTGAAAAGAAACTAGATTGAACAAGAGAGAAAAGGAGACATTATAAATGATCGCCCGAATTTAATTTGTTTTTATAATATTTATTAAAAAACTGACTATATCGTTCAGTTTATCTGTAACAAGTAATTTTACACAGGTAATTTTACACAAGATTCCATTAATGAATTTGAAAATAAATATTAATTTTCGTCATACAATTTTTCCTCATGACAGGTTATTTCATGAGTAAAAAAGTTAAAAATCATGATCATTTCTTCTCAACAAATGGTCATAATATTATTTTGAAGTCAAAGTGGCAAGAATAATGTACAGTGTGAGGCAGTGTGTTTATAACTGTGAGGACTCGGGCCCGTCACGTTCGGCGTAGTTGTTGGGCACGCAGATACGTAAATCAAGACGTGGGGAACCGTAGCCCGGGTGTGCCTCATGCGGCATCCAATTCCAGGCACCAATACCATAAGTACCATACATACCAATACACTCGACTTCGTCGCTACGGTCATCATTTGGTAACCACATGTAGCCCTCTTTGCAGGTAAGTTGACACTTGGTTCCAACGTTAACTATGTTGTCATCCCCGTCAACAAAACCAGCGTCAGGACACGAAATCTATGTTTATTATAGTTAACCGATGAATGTTAAGTTGAATAATAGTTAAATTAGCTAATACACAAGGGGTGAAGGGTACTTTCGCGACCACACATTTTGTCGCGAATTGTTGTCAAAAATATGGCTTCGCGACCAAATGGTTGTTTTTAACAAGGTGTTGCGACCATTTTTGACCAGCTAAAACAGTGGTCGCAAAACCTCACCCAAAACACCATTTCGCGAAAATTTGGTCCCGAAACCATATTTTGAACAACAATTCGCGAGCACACATTTGGTCGCGAAACTACTCATAAACGGGTTTGTTTCGCGATCACAAATGGTACTCCACTCCACACAAGGTGCGCCTTAAACCGGCCATGTTTCGAGAATTTTTTGTTGCCGGTTAACGCCGCATATTGTGTAGTTAATTATCTTTATAAACATACAGGGGATTATTTTAGTGTTTAACAGTAGTTAAAAACTTATTTAGATAAGTGCTGTATTTTATCTTTGAACAAATAACATTAATTTTGAATCATGATGTTTTCTAAAGTAATGAGCCGTCAATTTGTGAGTCAGATCCAGTGTGCGTTATACCGTACTGGGTTACATAGCCGCTGTGTTGTATGCCTAACATAAAAAATGGAACATCTCACAAAAGTCAAATATTTTTGAGCACTTTTGCAGCCGTCTTTATCTCAAAACATACCTCTCTAAAGTTCCAGAGATCTTCGAAGCCGAAGTCATATTGGATTCCATTCACAGAGTACTTTTTTGCGATCGAAAAATTAAGACCGATTAGCACGTTATCGTACTGATCAGTCGATTTACGATTAACTACCTAATTGCATTCAGATTTTCCAGCGCGTCGCCTAGATAATCATGGATCAGAAATAAGATGGCTTGCGAGAGTTAAAATCGCAAATTGAATTTTTGATCGGATCCTGAACGTGTTGGAATCCATTTTCGGTGTTGCTTCCATAATCGCTGAATGCATACAACGCCAAAATGTTATTCTGAAATGTTTTTTGTTATGCCTTTTTAATTTCTTTTTTCAAATTTATAAGGAGTTCTTAATCCAATATTAGGGTCGAACTTATTCCGTAGTTGTACCAGTTATAACAAGCAGCGCGGTGAGTTGTTTGCGTGGCTAAAGGACGCTAGCCAATAGGAGGCGCCTATAAAAAAGCATGAGCCAATAGGAGCGCTTGTAATTTGTGTTATAGTGGTCAAATGTACCAAAAAGTGTCCAAGGGTGATCGGACAACTTTTAAGAGTATACTCATTTGATTCAGGGTCATCGAAAAACGTCCGACCCCGTGCTCAGGGATCACTTTTTGATACTCTGAATAAAGTAGCCGAGAATTATTGGGAGCAAGTAAACATAATTAATTCTGCAATAAACGAAAAACTAGACAGTTGATTGTGCCAGTACTATACGGCAGGGTTTATATCAGGGTTACATTAACCACGAAACTTACTCTTACTGGGCTTCTTTTTAATGAGTTTTTCTCTTATTATATGGGCCT
>SCLG01000162.1:357580-402957 GCA_004367875.1 Oikopleura albicans | reverse complement strand
CACACAACCACCTATTTGCCCCCATGTCTCATCAAAACGGCCTCAAAGCAAAAATCGCTGACAGACGGGTGAAACCAAATTTCATGGAGAAAGTGTTGGAACAACGTCGGAGATAAAACTTTTTCTGACAATTGCTCAAAAAAACTTCTTGAGATGACCTTGGAAACATCTGGCGGTTTTTTATTGGTCAAGATTGATAGGTCATGCTCGAGTACCCCATAAACAATATTTGCAAAGAATTTTGGTGAAGGGTACGTTGCCGACCACACCATTTGGTCGCGAATGGTTGTTCAAAATACGGTTTTGCGACCATGTGGATGTTTTAAACAAGGTTTTGCGACCATTTTTTTCTACGGACTCATATTTTGAACAACAATTCGCGACCAAATGGCGTGGCCCCGAAAGTACTCATAAACGGGTTTTTTTTCGAATGCAATGATAATATTTTGACTGCTTTGCAGCGCATATTTTTTAGACATTTATGTGAAATTATGTCTAGTATAGCGAACGGAGAGGTTTGCTGAATTGATTTTACCAAGTAGCTTGCGAGGCCATCCACTGGGCGAAGTGGGAAAAGTTAATGAATTATTGTGAATAATAATATAATATAATAAGGGTCGTTTTTTCAAAAATCGTTAACCGACCCTTGCTATACCGGCCCCTATAAATACTTTTAATCACCTGGTTATTGAAGACGAAATAATAAAATTATCAATAACTATCATTCTAAATATTATTTCCTTAGTCCTGTGGTGATTTCTGTCCGGCAGTTAGTTACTGCGATAACAATCTGGGAACCTACGACCTTCCATGCTCGGACCGGAGAGGGCCCAATGGTGGCGTTATTTGTTATGCGGGTCGTGGGGCGGTTCAACTGTCCTGGAATTATAATTATGGTACTTTTGCGCGTTGGCTGTACTCGATTGGTATCACCGATGATAATGGTAAAATGCTGGATTTAATCAACCACCCGAATCTGGTCATGACAAAAATGGATCCGCCACTATCAATTTTGGGGTCACTTTGGTTTTATATGACGCCCGGCTCGGGAGTTCCTTCAATGCACGATGTCGTTATTGGAAATTGGGCCGGTTCCGGTATTTGGACCGGCTCCGTTTTTGGACCAACTTCGAAAATNAGGGCGTAGTCATAACAGTTTTAGAAAACCACCCAGAGGACATGTTACCTAAATTAGGTAGTGCGTAGGCGGAAAAAACGGACTCTTACTTTAGATGGAATAGTACACAAAATGCTTTCGTTGAAGTGAACTTAATCCAATAATTGTACAATAATAATTGTCCAATAATTGTATAATATTTGCAATTTACAATTTCTAACTTTAAATCGCTTTGCTAACGAATACATCAGGTGTACCAATATATAACTTTTACCAATTATGTAATCTTATTTCCCATGTGAAATTGCGAATTTAATTTGACATGGGAAATTTCAACGTAAAATACACCGGGCATTGGGAAATTTCGAAATAATTTCACATCGTAAATTATCGCCCTATAATTTACGATGTGAAATTATTGAGGAATTTCCCAATTCCCGGTGTATTTTACGAGAAATTTCCCATGTCAAATTAAATAAGTAATTTCAAATGGGAAATAATTCCATAATATCTCAGACCCCAACAACATTAAAAAGACCGTACCATCACTATTAAACATAGTTTTTCCATTATTTATTCCAACCTTTATTTAAACTGGCCAATATTATTTAACATGGTTTGGTTACAAAAATTGTAAGAAACGGACATAAACGACATTGGCTTCTGTGTTAGGTTTTACTTTAGAATCTGAGAACGATTNATAGCATATTTTTACTCCTTCATTAAATATTTTTCTTGTTTCTAAACAAGTTGGGGTAGCACCTGTATCCTCTTGATTCAATGTAGCCATTTGGATTTTGGCGCCTAGAAAAATAGATTTTTAATTTCGGCCCATCACCGCTAATTACCCCAATAACCAAAATGAAAATATTTTGACTCAATCATGGGAACTTATGGAACGCTTCTTTAAGACGACTTTTCACGATTTGAAAATTTAACTCTTGAACTCTTCATAGCTTATTTTACTAGGTTAAAGCAATATTGTTCTAACTTCGAATTTCGAAATGGGAGCGCCTCTTTTTATACGGGCGATCTTTTGGTACCAAAAGAAGCTTTCCGTACCAATTGAAGCTGTGGTACCAAAAGAGGCGCCCCCTTCGAAATGATATAGAAAATGTACCATACGTATTTTTTAACGTCGAAGTATTATGCTGCAAAAATGATTTTGTCATGTTTTAGTAACATTTGTAATTTTATTGCCATATTTCAGAATTTATATTTCTCGCCTACGCGTAACTCTGCATTACTCACTTATGTAGCAGTTTTTTGAAATACACCCCCTGCGCTGTTATCTTGTCACCCGTTATCTTGCAGATTTTCCCGTTGGCTCCGTTATCTTGCAGATTTTTTTCGGCCAATTTTCCAGGAATCCTTATCTTTATGTGTTAAGCACTGCGCTGTTATCTTGCAGGTATTCCCGTTCGCTCCGTTATCTTGCGGATTTTCTTCATGCGATAGTTGCAAGATAACAGCGCAGGGGGTGTACTCTTTCAACATACCTTTGTATTGTATATTGGACCGTTATATAGGACGGTACGGTAACTCTGTTTATTTTAACTGTTTTTCAAAACATAAAAACGACAATTATTTGGCAACCCACAGTACACCAAGGACACTACAGAACTAAGTCTCGGGGTGGAGGAGTTAATGCCGATGAATGTCATAAATCATTGGCCCTTGTCACAAAAAACAATTTGACTTAAAACAACAAATATGACATAAACTTTCATAAGTAAAAAACTTATAACCCTGAAAAAAAAGTATTTTTTGTATTAAAAAAAAAGTATAGCGGTTAATTATATTTAGTGGTGAGGATTGTTTATATGATTTGCATGTTTCGTTTTGTGCTTGGTGTAGAACTGGAAAAAGAATTTGTGGCGCGCGTGAGTCAAGATCCAAATGCAAATTTTTCAAAATCACAAAATCAACCTAATAATCGTCATTTAGACATAATAATTGCAGCAAATTATTTGAAATAAAAATAAAATATACTTTAAAAATATATACTTGAGTTTATTTGCATCAGAGATTAACCAACCAAAAAAATGTCGTTTCCGGCCGAGCAGCTGGCGGCGCTTTTGCGACAAACGCAACAAATCGCCGAAATGAAGGCTAATGAGCATATTAGTAAGGATGAGGCCGAAAATTTGTCGAGAAATTCTGAGAGTCCCCGAAGCAACCCCTCGGCAAATTCGGACCAGGTAAAGAAAAATACAAATTGAATTTATTGAAAATTGCCCATTTTATTTTATCAATCTCTCGGCAAATTCCATCAACAATCCGATAAATAAGAGAAAAATTTTACAGTTAATATTTTAAANCGATTTCAAATTTATTTGTATAATGAAAATTTAACAAAAATTTCGCAGACAAATATTTTTCGTAACAAAATTTATTCGTACAAAATTTATTTGACAAATTGATTAATTTGCTCAAATTTTTTTTCAATTTCAATTTGCCTTTTCTGACGAAAGAGTATCAAAAATATAAAACCTAACTGTTGCGTACCCATTTTTAAACATAAAAGACCAAACTATGATTAAAGTTTGTAATTATTGTTTTGAATCGTTTCGAAATTGTTTTGGAATTTGTAGATATTTGCCCAGACGGGCGCCCAGATTTAAAAAAAATGACCAAATGTTGCTATCTTAAATTTATAAAATTCAATTTTCAAATATTCGAGTTTATCAAATTAGCCATAACTTATGGCCCATAAGCAAACAAAATATTAAGTTTCAATCTGATCATTATATCCGTAAATTTTGGTAAAACCGGTAAGAATTGAATCGTCGGTTTTCCATAACAACCTTTGTGTCATTATTTCTAAGTTTAACTATTTTTCAGAATGAACTGGGCGATCATCCGATTTTCCCGGGCCAAAATCCCCAATTTTCGATCGATTTTATTTTATCAAAGGCGCGTGGATCATTGTTGGCGAGTGGGCTTAATCCGGTCGCGTTTAACTCCGCGGTGACAGCTCAGCTTAATTTGGCTGCGGCCGCTCAACGACAAATTAACCAACGCAATGCCGCTTTACAAATGTCACAGAAAGTTAACTTTTTTCGAAATTTTACACAACCTGATGTCAAACGTGAAACAGGTAACGTTTAAATTAAATTTTTGAACTGTAAAAATCTATATATCTAGATGTGATTTTTTTGTCAAACTTAGGTTTTAACTAAAAATGTCTCTAAATGTTAAGTTTATTTGATAAATTGTGTTCAAAAACAGCTTCGAAACAATGAAAAGATAACGGGACGAAACATAACGGCGCACCTTTTATTTAACATTATTTGTTTTTGTTTTTTCTCGATCCAACGCTTCTTTTGGTACTAATACTTCTTTCGGTTCTAATTTTTCTTTTTGTACTAATTCTATTTTTGGTATTCTTCTTTTGTAATTCTTTGGTAATTCTTCTTTTGGTACTAATGGTTCTTTTGGTACTAAAGATTCAATTTGTGACATTACCTAGTGATGGCTTCTATATAACAAGATTTATTAGTACCAAAAGAACATTTTGTATCAAATGAAGCATATTACCAATAGAATCTTCAGTGCAAATTGAACTCTAGTACTAATTACTGGCTTCAATACTAATAAAAGAGTTACTACCAATTGAAGCTTAGTACCAATTGATGGCTTCTGTATCAATACTCAGCGTTTTACATGAATTTCCGCCGTTTTTTCTTTTGTATTTTCTAGATAGCCAAACTCGAGTCTTTTTCCGCATGGCAAAAACACGAATATCGCCATCTATAAAATGTGGGAGAAACCATGGCCGAAATTCATGTAAAACGCCGAGTAGAAGCGTTAGACTAATAAGAAGCTTTGTTACCGAAAGACCGGCCGTACCAAAAAAATACAGAGGGGGTGCTAAATAAGGACCTGCTAAATAAGGGTCGGTAGTGCTAAATAAGGGTCGGTTGTGCTAAATAAGGGTCCTTTTTTCGATAAAAATATTATTGTTCCAAATAAGGGTCCTGATTTTAACATTGTTTTCCATCGGCATTTTTACTAGCTTTTGAGCCTTTGATGGAAATAATAACTTTAAAATGTATTCAATACTTGAATGAAATTGATGAAACCATATATAAAACGCAAAAAACATAATTACGTCAGATTACAACACTAAAATCGCCTAATAATGGGTGTGCTTAATAAGGGTCGTTTTTCAAAAATCGTTAACCGACCCTTAATACGCACACCCCCTGTAGTTCCAATTTTAAGTATCGTACCAAACTACTGAAATAAGGACCTTGACTTACACATAATTAGATCATTTTTATCCATTTCGAGCCTAAATAGCCTTAACAGATTTGTGCTTCGAAATTCTAACCATTCGTTTAATTCTCGTTTAATTTCCTCTAAATATTTGATAATTGTGTAATGATATTGAAAATTGGGCTATTTTTACAATGATGGTCGCGAAAGTGGTGCAAATTTCGCAGGTGTGTTGAATTTTCGACTTTTTTTTTGTTCGTCCCGGAAATATTCCATCCGATTTAGCATCTGGGCGTCAAATTCATTAAAATCACACCATAAAAATAATTGCAGAATTTCAAGCCGAAAAAAAAAATTGACAAGGCGAAAATGGATTTTGAGCAGTTTTTTTTTAAAGAAACACGCCGAATATTTACTTTATTGCTCCTGAATAGACAAACTATTAGCGCCATGGCGCGCCAGGTGATCACGATTTTTTGAATTCACCACTTTTTTTTTCGTTAATGACTTCTATTTGGTTAAAATTTACGATGTTATTTTTAAAATTAGAGATGATGAAAAAAGTCTGCGCTACGAAATCTGCGGTATACAATATCAAATTATTTTATACAATTAGTTAGAATAGACAGTTTGAGTTTCGTTGATCCAATCCTAACTAGAACTTGTTTTCTGAAAAACAATGGCGTTTTGCAAAACATGATTTACTTGTGACCCCCAATGACCTTAATATGACCTTTATTGTGACCTCCGCAATAGACACATTTCTATCGTCACATGATCAGAATTTTGGAATTTATCTTTTGAATAAACTTTTGACTTTAATTCGATTCTAATTCACAATATTAGGTACAAAAATCAAGTAATTTTACAAATTAAGTTAGAATAGACCTTTTCTATTTTTGAGCATTCGGTTTGTTATCATTTCTACAAGTAAAATTTAAGATCCCGGTATTTCCAGTCAATTTGAGAAACCGGAAGTTGGGTAAAAAACGATTACAGTTTCCGGTTTCCCTAATTACGTTCAAATTATGCAGAGACGGAGTTTTCCGTTCCCTTTGGGGTCAAATTACTTTCATTTTAACCCTGGAGTTATCCAAGATTTTGAAATCAAAATTTGGAATTCTGAGCGGCACAAAGACTGTAGTTCGACCATACTTATAATTTATAATAAGGTGTGCCTTTTAACCTTAAAAGTGTTAAAATGTCAGTAGTTACGACGCGACGATTGAAAACTTCATTCAAAGATAATCGAGCGTTTTTGAAGACGAATAAATTGAGCGAGTCTTTCTAATTCATGAAAATTAGCGTTGTAATTAAAAATTAAGCGAACAAAATCAAAAAAGGCGAACAGAACAATATTTGCGATAACAAGTTTTGCTATTAGTTTTCCCATGAATAAAATAATAAATAGTCCAATTGCCGCCCAAGATATCAAGATAATGTTCCATTTAACACCTGTGGTCCCGACGGGGCCAATTGGCACACTTTTCATTTATCTAGCTCATAATTCGAAATAACAAAAATGGCCCATTGAATTTTTACTTACTTTCTCGGATGATCACCAAAAACTTTTTTTAGAACACAAATTGAGTGCCCTAGAGAATGATGAGTCTGATCAGCTGGGAGTTAACTCCCTTCGGCATGGAGTCGATCTCAACACGTCAACCTCGACACCCTTAAATACCTTAAATCAGTCTCGGGGTGAAAGTTCGGCTTCGAATCCCTCCCATAGTCCTCCGAGTTCAACCGACCGAAACCGGGGAAATAATGACGAACAACAACAACAGCAACAACCGCAACAACACAATGGCCAGGGACGATCAGCACAGTCGGTGTCATCACGCAATACGGACATTGAAGTCCCGAAAAAACGTCCAAGAACTGCATTTACCCCTGAACAAATAAAACGACTAGAAGGAGAATTTGCAAAAAATAAATACTTGTCGGTTGCGAAGCGAATGGAACTTTCAAAGGCCTTGAATCTGACAGAAACACAGGTAATTTAATTTTAACTCTCAAAGTGAAATGAGTACCATATGACCAAGAATGCCTTTTTTGTCGATACTATAGATTATTTTTTTCGGTTTGCGAAATAATTTGTTGGCGGTAATTAAAGATATTTTTTCAAGGTACAGGGCTAATTTCATGAAAATCGGCCGAGCGTTTCTAGTATTCCGTGTCTGCATTTTTAAGATGATATAAAGACAAATTTTTCTTTTTTTTATTTTGAACTACCGGTCGAGGTTCATGAAATTCTTAACGTAAAACCGAATTTATAAACAGAGTAGTAAATAGTTCAATATAAAAAAGGGAAAATTGGTCTTTATATCATCTAAAATATGCCGACACGGAATACTAGAAAAGTTTTGCCATTTTTCATGAAACTAGCCCTGTAGAAACAGTTCGATTTTCCGTATATTTCGGTGAAATACCGTATGTCGGTGCTGAGAGTGACGGCCCGTCACTGACGGGGTTTAGGCAATCTTCGTATCCTTTTTAACGCTATTTTAAATCACCGCCTCCGTCTCAGCGCCGACACACGGTATGGTTTCTGACATTTCTGTGAAAGCACCAAAATAGCAAAAAAAAAAATTTTTCAAAAAAAATACTAAAATTCATTGACCAGTAGGGTCTCACACTGAAAAGTATTCAAATAAGCATTAAACAATTTGAAACAAGGGTTTAGATTTAAAATAACAATTTGCCTTTTTATCGTCCGTTAATATGACACCGTTCTGTACCGATTTTTAATCAAAATACACGAAATGAGTCAAGCGATAAGAGAGCACTTATTTCGGCGTTTGACAAATACCAAAGTCAATCACTTGATACCGTATGACAGCTCTCGGTAAATAAGTTTTTAACTCTACAAAAGTCCGCCCATTTTAAATTTGTGTTTATATTTGCCTATCATGATGCGATTTGCCACTCTTATTTTCCTTTTTTACTTCTTGTTTGGGTGTGCTCGATTTGAACCAGTGTTTATGTCAGGTTTTTTTCATGATTTTACTCTTAGTACGACTGAGCTTCATAATTTGTTCAAAAATGTTTTTTTTTTGGTAAGTCCCGCTTTTTATTCATGTTTTTTTGAGAAACTTTTTTGTATGAATACCGATGAAGCATTTTTTATGCTTTACTTGTACAGTCAAAAAATTAATGAAATAATATACAGGGGTCTCACAGTTACGAACGGTTTGCTATTTTTGATGAAAGACCTATTTCAAATAGGCTATTTGCTATTTTTTGTCCCTTATACAGTTGGTGTGGTACGAGTTAACACGTGGTACGAGTTGAAACGTTTTACGAGTTGACACGTAACAAGTTGACGGTTTGGAACGAAGTGACACTTTTTACGAGTTTTTTTTTGTGCAAAAATGGGCAAAAATGACGAAACGAAGTGACAGGTTGGAACAAGTTGACAGTTTTTGACGAAAAATTGGAAACGAAAGTGTCAACTAGTTACCACACCAACTGTATTGAATTTTGTTTAAATTATGTCCTTTAGTATGCTACNTCTAAAAAAGCATGAGCCAATAGGCGCGCTTGTCAATTCAGTTACATACGCATATTCCGGTTACATAATATTCTGGTCTTTTCTAGAGCCGCAAAAAAATTTTACCCATTATAAAAGTGGTAACCCGAGCGTTAAATCTCGATCTGTGAGTTAAGAAATAGTGTTTTTTATTGGATAGGATTTTTCTTCTTTTGGTACTTTGGGCAGCTGTGTATTAAAATGGGAGGTTTGAGAGTTAAACTATTTATCAAAAAGTGTTAACATAACGGTTAAGATGGCCTTTTTATATTAACAAAACTTCGTGTTAATTTTCTGGTTAATATTCAAAGAAACACTAAAAACATGACTGCTTACTAAATACCCCGCTTTCATATATATAACACCTTATCCCTGTCTTAGCTACTTCTTCCAATCAATTTGTCATGTTAAGAATCATCTAACCTTTCAGTAATTACAAATAGTCATATCAAGTGCAAAAGCCGCCAAAAAAAAATTAACATTCAAAATAAATTCAAATTCGGCACAAGGTGTGAAAATATTTTTAGAGTAGAAACAAAACGGCTTTAGATAGAAATGACAGGACGAAAAATAAAGTAAAAAAAAAGAAACGAAAAAAAGTAAAAAAAAAAAATGTTGAAAAGCGCCTGTTAAGTGAGGGGCGACTTAATGAGCTCAAATTAAAGCTACAAATTTATCACACCGGTTGGTACTTGTGTCATATTTGGCTCTAAATAGAGCAATTACGCCGGATTAATGCATTAAGTAGTGACTCGTTTTCTTGTAGCCCCCCACTACAAACTTGTTTCTTTTTTTTTCACGCTATTTTCACTACCGTCATTTCACAAAAAAAAACAATTGAATTCATAAACAATTTTAATTAATTATTTTCTGGGAAGGTACGGAATTAAAAAAAAACTAATCTATAGTTTTTATTTGAAAAAAAAGTCATAACCACCAAAATATTTCGAAAAAACTAATTTGGCCATTTGATGTAAAATTGAAAAGTGGATTGTAGTGTGTTAATCCAGTTTTGGCTCAAGTTCACTAAGTCACGTGATAAATTTTATTTAAGGCCTCTAAATGGGTCATTCTTTAGTAAACGTTTTAAGTGCCAAAAATTTGGTGGTTATGGCTTTTTTATTACTTTAACGAATCGAAATAACATTTTTTTTTCAAAAAGGTGCAAAAGGGTTTTTTTGAAGGCATGCTTTGGGGAATTTTTATAAATGATTTGTTGGGACAAAAACGGTTCCATATTTTTCAAGAGTTTTTTTTTAACGCAATGATCGCTTGGCCAAGGGGATTGTATCGCTATTTTCAATTATCTTACAAAACGCCCTGCCCAATTATCTCAACACAATTCAATTATATTTACAATTTTCAGGACTGTTAGTGTTAAGATAACTGGAGAGGTGGTGTTTTTGCCGTACTCCGTATATTACGACCGACTAAGAATTATCAAATTTCGACAATTCCATAATTTTATTCATTTTATATTATTTTTCATCTTTATTTTAAATAACACATTTTTGTTATTTAGTAAACTTTATGGCGATTTAATAAAGTAAATGAAAGTTGTGACACTTTAGCCGTCAGTCTTTTCAGTAATGATAGGAGCCACTCAAAGTCATTTTAAGAACGATAGTCCTAATTGAGTGCCAAAACGTCTGTTAATAAGTTCGGAATAGACCAATTGGCACCATCGAAAATATGCAGACGTTAATTACGAATTCTCCACTTACTCCAACCTGCGGAATGAATAAACCTATGAATAACTAACTAGTCTTCGACGCGTCACTCTGACAATATTTTTACAGATGCAAAATTTAGGCGGAAATATTGTAGCTGGTCGGAAATTTTCTTGAAAATTACTGTAATTTCACTGTAACAGTTAAGAATAATTTAATTTACATATTATTTTAAATTAACTATTATTATATTTAATTGTAATTGTTCGCCTTACCTTGATTGTCACGCACTGCCATTTTTATTGGCCGCGTTACCATAGCAACGCGAAAAAACGAAAACCGATTTCTTCCTTTTTTGTTACGCGGACAATTAGGTTGGGATCGAGAAATAATTATTTTAATTTTTATCACTTTAATATCGAATTTAACTTGAAAATTTTATTTTGTTATTCATTATTATATTATTATAATTCTTATATTAATTAAGTATGACAATTATTATTATTTTATTAATTTTTAATAATAATAACTATCTTTAATTAATTTAATGATAAGTTTGGCCTAAACCCATCTTTTAAAATTGTATCGGTATTGTAAAGTCATGGTAATATACTGTAGAGCATAAGCATTTTAAGTTTTTTCTCGAAATTATTTTTTTAATCCTAATTAATCATCATGCGCCAATAACTGACGTGAATATACAATTTCTTTTGGGGTTAAGCCTTCGGAGTACTGAGTGGTCCTACAATCAATCAGCCATAGCCAAGTTGTGCACGCACTTTTTATACTGAAAGAATATAAAACTGCGTGGAGTAACTTGTCCTGCCTGATTCATCGTTGGACCACACAGTATATGTCGATTAAATTAATATTATATGTAACTCGTAAAAGCTCTTCAGTAATGGTGGGTATTTTTTCGAGCGGTAAGGGTTGAGTCACTTAGTCTAATGAGCTTTAAAACATTTGCGCGCCGTCTCAAGTATGTTTTTGTCGTTGGTCGAAAAGAAAAAGTGCCGTCAAGTCTGCTTTTGAGCTGGAAATAGACTTTTCGGCACCGCAATCAGGCGACTTAATTAGTCTCATTACAAGAATGCATGAATCCTCGGAGAGATACTACACTCCCCTATGCTGCACAAATCACTCAATTTGACATATTTACCGCCTCGAAAGTTTTTTCCGTGACATTCCGTACCGCCCGCGCGTTTTAAGGACTGTGGTAAAATCACAAACTTTCGGACTCAAAACGAACTTCATTTTTGGGGATCTTGAGAACATGGGGATAGTGCAGTTAGGTTTATATGGCAAAATAATTTTTAATAACTGGGCCAGTGCTTTGCAACAGTCAGCTCGCCTTCACAGCTGGATAGCTGACTGAGCAGTCCACCCCAGGGTGGTAAAACCACGCTATTTTCGCGTAGGGGCGGTGCACCGCGGTGTAAGGTCGGGTGAGGGTCCGTATGAGTAGACTAGCTCATTTTTTTTTATTTTTCGGCTCGAGAGGTCAGCTCAGCGCAGTTCATTTTAATTTTCCAGCTCGACATGCCAATCAAGATCAACTCAATTATTTTTTGAATTATTTTGAACTCGACACATTTATGTGGTCAGTGGGTATTACTTTGAAAATACTAACAACAGGCTTTGGCGTTTTTTGGGTTAAACTTTTGGGTAGAGCCTAAAAAATCTAATATTGTAGTATTTTTCTCGATCAAATTTCATCAAAATCTTAAAATAATTAAAAATTCGGTTATTCGGCTTTTTAGTCAAGTTTTTGGGCCGGAAATTTCGTTTAGACAGAACATTCGCTGCGAAATATTCGTGAATTTGAATTAATGCTGTGAAAAAGTTTTTTGTTTTTGAAAAACCAGCAAATCTCCAGTGGGTGGGATACCTGTAGACACTTACCCTTACTATACTATGAAAAACATTATGAACTTGAAAATAAAATTTTATCCAATCTTAAAAAAAGGACCGAAGATATTAAAAACATGTTTCTGAGTATTTTGAGGGCTATATAAACTTCAAACTGGGCCCTAAAGATAAAAGTACACGTTTTAGTTTTCTATTGTGCACCATAAAGTTTTCATGTTTTATTTGACGCATTCTATATACAGTGACAGCTCTTTTTGGTGCTTTTGAAACAAACATTCCCAACACATTAGACAATTGAAAACTTCTGATTTACAAAGTGCCAAAAACATGAATAAATTTCAAATTACGAATTATTTGAGTCATAACATTACAAAATCATCATACTAGAGTTTTGATACTTGGTCTGGACGGAACCAGGATTTTTAATCCCGCCCGTTACATTTTCCAGTGTTAATATATGCAACAAAGTTATGTGGCAAAAATAAGTGTTTGAGGAGTCCCCACTTTACTCAAATTGACGCTTGTCTTCACACAAAAAGCGTACTTAACTTTAAGCGTGACTAAATGGGATTTGGTGTTGTGAATTTTGTACCTGAAGAATATAATACGGCACCGTCTGAATCCGGATAATGAGGTTTCTGGAGAAAGGGTAATCCGACGATAGTTTTAATACACCACTTGACGGGTTATCTTACCACCAATTATCTTTCCAAGATTACGTTGTCTTACAGATTTATTAGCGCGGTATACCGTTTTTAAGGTGGTCTCAAAGTATATTGTGAAATACATGTATATTGTGAATATAAACTTTCGACCAATTACCCTTTGTCCATACAACACGTTATCCGGATTCTCACAATGCCCATATTACATGTTAAATACGCTATTCTAGAAATCATTTTTTTTTTCAAACATGGTGGTTATAAGGTCTGTGATATGGTCCCCTACAGAATCTTGAATTGAAAGACACGTAAAAATGTCTAAACTTGTCCCGATAGCTAATCCTTCCAATATACAAATTAAATTTGGAGTACAAGGGCCCCAAAGTAAGGGCCAATTTCAGAATTTTCGGTACTCAGTTTAGGTAGTCCCTTTCCTAGTTACTTCATTTTCAGCGTGCGTTGAGGTGAAGGGTACTTTCGCGACCATTCTTGATCATCACTTTGATGAGTCGAGAAATGGTTTTTTTATCAAGGTTTCGCGACCATTTTCCACCTAAAAAGTGGTCGCGAAACCTTACCGAAAACACCATATTTTGAACAACAATTCGCGACCACACATTTGGTCGCAAAAGTACTCATAGAAGTACTCACGAAAGTACTCGCCGGTTTTTTCGCGACCCCAATTTTTCGCAAAAGTACCCCACTCCTGCGTTGGCTTATACTAAATAACTTTAAATATCTAAAAGGCTAATTAATTCGAGCAATTTCAAATTAAAGAAAACTTTTAAACCTGCATATTTTAAATTAAAACCCCCGAAATGAAAAAAATCTTAATTGGAAAAAATCAAATAAATCCGTAGGACATGCAGAAAGAGTGGCAAAAAAAAATGTAATCGACATTTAATCGACATTCGCGATTCGTTAATTCATTTTTACGAGGCTACACATTCGCTACTTTGTATTTCATCAAAATGTAATTTTAAATGCTTCAACATTACCATTAACAAGCATTAATGGTTTGACGATGGGGGCCGTTTTTTTCATATTAACTTTTTTTATATTTTTTTTTTATTTCAGATTAAAATCTGGTTTCAAAATCGCCGAACGAAGTGGAAGCGGGAGTACTTGTCCGATTGGGAATTATGGGCTCATCAGAACTACTACGCGATGCAGGTTTGACAAAGAGCCTTTCAATGAAAAAAATTACTAAATTGACGTGGATTTTTTTTAAGTAGAACTGTGTCCCAGCCTAGGACTCCTAGGTCTAACACATTCATGAGTTAAAAACATACTAAAAAGGGGGTTGCCAACAAGGCAGGGGGTCGCTTTTGTGTTTTCAAAAACCGACCGGGCGCCGCTTTTATTGGGCGAACCCTGCAATAGGTTATCACGTTACGTTTTTTTCTTGAATGATAAAATCAAGCGACCCTTATTTGGAACAATAATGTTTTTATTGAAAAAGCGACCCTTATTTGGAGTGATAAAATATTTCTCAAAAAAGGACCCCCATTTGGCTCCACCGACGCTTATTTGGCGATCCCTGTAAATGTATTGTTAAACTAGTAACTTCCCTGTAATAGTAACAGCTCTACCCAATTAATGCCAACCCACCAAATTTGTGCGTCAAAATAAAAATACAACATTGTTATCCCTTATAAGTTATTAATCAATTCTGTTTAGGGGTTATCAAACGGAATTAACCCGCAGGCGGCGGCGGCAGCGGCTCTAAACCCTCAAGCAGCTCTCTACGGGTCAATGCCAAGATTGCCTATGTTGCCTAGTGTTTCTGCTGGTAGTCAACTGCCAACAGGTTCTCCATCGGTTAGTGCGTCACTGCCGAGTTTGGTCCGATCCCCCTCAATTCCCATGCTGCCGCCCCAAATCTTGGCCCAGTTGGGACAGGCCGGCCTCCCACGACTGCCCAACAACATGCCGGGGCTAAACCTTAACCAGCTTACCGCACAATTGGCTGGCTCACAGGCCAACTTGAATGCGTCCGTCGCTGCCAAATTAAGTGTGCCACATGGCACATCATCCGACTCTGAAGATAAGACTAAAATCGAAGAAGTTATGTCGAACCCGTCTTCGCCCGTCAATTCGGAATCCGGTTGAATCCGACAAAAAAACATTTTTCATTTCTCACAAGTTTTTCTTTTATTGCAACATTACTTTGAAACGAAAACGTTATCAAAAACTTTTCTCACACTATTTTTCGACCACTGAAAGCATTTTAAAAATTAAAACCTAGTTCAAAAAATGATGATTTTCTTATATTTTAAGTTTAACATTTACCACAAGTTGATTTAGAGAAGAAAAAAAAATAAGAATTGGACCACTCAATTTTTCGAAAAAAAAACTGTTAATACAGTTTTGTTCAGCTCGAAAAAAGAAATTTTAAAATTTTTGCTCAAGTTCACCGTGTCACGTGATAATTGGGTGATAATTGAGGTACGGTTTTGGGCCAAACGCGGCGCAGCATATCGAGGGGTTAAGTCCATTTTTTTCAACTTTTTGTATTAACAGTTTTTTTTTCGAAAAATTGACTTGTCCAATTCTTATTTTTTCTTCTCTTACACAACTTAACACAAGCACTTTTTCTTTGACATTTCGTTATTTTTTGTAACGTAACTCATTTATTTAAAATTTTCAGATTGACGTTATTTACCCAGGGGACGCAGTTGGCCGTCCCTTAAAACGTTCTGAAAATTTGACAGTTAACGGCAAAGCGTAGGCGATTTGTCTCGGAAATCTAAAATATTACGAATGATTGGGCGTAGGCGTAATACCCGACGGATAACTGAGCACCCGGTATCTACGTTATATAAATCAAACTGGTTATATTGTTTATGATCACATATTTTTCGTCAAATTGGAACTTTTTTTGCCCAAATACATATGCAACTACAAAATCATAAATTATTTTTTAATTATTATTTATTTTCTAAACAAACACACAAATAGGGTTAAATATGTTAAATCATCGGCTGTTCAATTTATCTTACTGCAATTACTATCATTACTATGTTATTGTTAATATAATTAACTCAGAGACTGTAAAGACATATCATTACTTTTCAACCTACAATCGTTTATGTACAGTATTATTGAAAACAGTTAAAAAATAAATCAAAAAACTAAAATAAGCAATTTTCTTTCGATTGACAGTTTCTACGATATTTAGCATTTTACGGTTATAATTGATTATTCTGAATGTTCAACGTGCAGACAATTGCAAAAAAAAATACAGAATTTTGGCAAACGGTCTTTTGCAGAATTTTTTTTTTTCGTAAGAACACTTTTCACGCAAAATTTTTTTTTTACTTGGATTTGTAATTTATTAATTGTCGGAGAAAAATAACACAAAATAAAACATTTTGTTTTTTCCATGTGCATGGCTCTCTCTCGATGTGCGTTTTTCCCCAAAAGTTTGTAAATACCTCTTGATGTGCATCTTTTTAAGACCATGAATCATGGACCATGATTTTATTGGAATTTAACTCTCGATGTGCACGTCCAGACTGAAATTCATAAGTACATAAATTTCTACCCCAATTGAAAAATACACTTACTTACATATAGTCTTTTTATAATCCTTAAAACAAATTAATAAACAACCAGAACGTTCATGAACCTGAGGACCATTTTATGCATTTTCAAAATTATTTTTCACATTTTTCTCGAATGTGAAAAATTTACGGCAACTTTTGAATGCCACCAGATCAAATCGACCCTAGAGAGTTAAACTTAGTTTGTACAGTTTGAGATTAAGCACCTTTTCTGAAATCTTTTTTTGTGAAATTAGCTTTTGTCACAATTTTTCTGCAACAAGAATGAAAAGCGGCCCTTATGTGATGAATTACTGTAAATCTGACATATCATTTTTTATCCAAACAATACCTATAAAACAACTTTTTAATTGACCTTCACCGGAAGATAGGGTAACTAGGAGAATTCAGACAACAATAGACTTTTACCAGAGTAAGCAAGATCCGAAAAAGTCGTCGCAAACGGTTAGTTTTATTGGCAAATGGGCTAGCCAATCAGAACACGGCTCACTAATAGACCAATTTCCCACTCTCATTCGTTTCGAGTTTTTTCTTTCTTTTTTCTTTTTTGCTTCATGTTCAACGTTATTCCAAAGAGAGGAGCGAATGCAAAGAGGGCGCTGTTTCGCAAAAAGCAATAAATAAACGCCCTTATTACGTTTTCAATACTTTTTTTATACCAGCGTTCATGTACTGAAATATAATAAAACAAATACTTAGTATTATTCTTAATTTTATATATTTATGTATAATTAAACAAGAGTTTTAATTAAAGGTATATTACTACAGTATAATTTACTACAGTATAATTTACTAGAGTATAATACTACAGTATAATTTACACTCCCCCTCATGATAAGGGCCCCACGATAAGGGTCAGCTTTCTCATAAATTATGAGTCATAATAAAAGCCAGTTTCTCATGATAAGGGCCAGTTTCTCATGATAAAGGCCAATTTTTTGACGAAAAAACTTTTTTTTTCATTATAAGGGCCAAAATAGGCATTTTTGGTCAATAAATGGGCATTTATCTCTCATTATACGGGCCATTATCACTGAAAATATTATTCATGCTACATTTTTTCTAATTTTTTCTTTTTTGATCAGTATTCATAAAATTATAGTGGAAAATTAACTGCGCACTCAGTGTGGCACAGGCTGTTAAACACTCCCTACGGTTTTATCCGGCCACTTTCGCCTTCGTAAACCGGCCTGAATACCCCGCGGGGTACCGGAGAATTCTTTATAGCGTAGGCGAAATAGCTGAAATAAACCAACGAGCGGACAATGTGGCCGGATAAATCCGCAGGCGATTAATTGATTATATTTTTCGTAGTTTTTATAGCGCAATTTTATTCAACTCAGAGAGATTAGTACCGGGCTTCATTTAGCCAAAAACAAATTAATCCGGAAACGAGCAATCGGTTAGCTTTTCCGAGCATTAGGCATACAAAAAAGGGTAAAGGAAACGCTTTATATCTTATTAATCCAAAAAGGCCATCAATTGCAAGTTATTAATACACTTTATTATTAAAATTACCATGTTCTAATGAGAGGTCGTTTAACCAACGCCAGCTTTTTGGCGGCGGCTTTTTTTTTTCTTGAAAAAATAAAATAAAATCTCATTTGCGCATGATGCAAGAAATATAACAAACAAAGGAGGTGACATTGATTTCAACATTATAACCACTTAAGAACTTTCCAATAAACTTTTTTAATGAAGAAAATCAATTTTAAATGAATAAACGAGGGCAATTATCGGGCTGAAAAAGGGGGACAGAAAACTCGAAAAAAAAAGTAGAACATTTATCGGCGCAGGTGCATAAATGATCAGGCCTTTATTAAATGGCGCATATTAAAACCATACACCCACTTTATTCAAATCACAAAATACTTTGTTAATTTAAAGGATGATAGATGTTAAATATAAAGAAAAAAACTTCTACTTCTTTATAGCATTTAATTTAATAATTCAAGGAAGCCAAATTCATAAAGCAGGTGAAGGAATTTGACAGGAGTTACTGTTGTATATAAATTTAAAACCCCAAAACTGAGTGCCTTTCTAATAAAACCAAAAAGTGACGATTTATAAATGTATTAATCCGCAAAGTCAAGACCTTTACCCGGTTTAACCCCTAAACACTAAATTTGAAATTTTGACATAAGTCGCTTCAAAACACATTTTTTCTGGCGATTGGCGTTATAAATTATAATCAATTTGAATCAGACGGCACTCAAAGTCAACATAGAATTACTAAATTCTGGTTCAGTCTTTAAAAACTTTTTTGACAAACTTGTTTGAAAAACTTTTTTTGACAAACTTTTTTGACAAACTTTTGGACAAACTTTTTGGACAAACTTTTTGGACAAACTTTTTTGATAAACTTTTTTGACAAACTTTTCGGACAAATTTTTTGAAAACAATTTTTGGCAAACTTTTTTGACAAACTTTTCTGACAAACTTTTTTGACAAACTTTTTTGACAAACTTTTTTGACAAACTTTTTTGACAAAATTTTGTGACAAACTTTTTTGACAAACTCTTTTGACAACATTTTGTGACAACATTTTGTGACAAACTTTTGTGACAAACTTTTTTGACAAACTTTTTTGACAAAGGTTTTTACAACTTTTTTGGCAAACTTTGTTGACAAACTTTACTGATCACAAATTTGGAGGTTTGTCGTATCAACACGTCTTATTAGCCAAATTTGACACAATTTCACGGCGACTTTTTTAATATTATGGGCAGCGAACCGTTGTGTGAATAAGGCGTTTAGTGCGCAAGAGTAATTTTGAAGTGGCGACACTCAGCATATCAAACAGATGATTAGCTAAAACGAGTGAGAAGTTAACACATCTCATAATTTATTTTTTGTTTTGTTTTTCACCGGTTAAATTAGACGTTGGTCATTATGAACAGTGGTGTACTAAAATTGCAAGTGTTGTGCTGTTTAATTTCTTGTTCAACTTTAAAAGACGTATTTTTTAATCTGGAAAAGTTCTTATTCTATTTTTAGAATGACAATTAAAACTTAATAGTTTAACCACTCGACACATTTTTTGACTAACTCTCCAGTTCAACGTGTAAAAAGCAATTATGCAACTACGCATAATGCGCCGTTAACCAATAAACATTTTCAAAAACTGGCCGGTTAACCGCTAGTCGTTAAATAATGTTATCTCTAAATAACATTGGCCCAAAAGTGGCCGGTTAACGGGTTACGTAACGCGTAAGCTGACAAAAAACAATAGGTTATGCCTTCCAAAAAATTTAGACCAAACTACCCGCGGCTAAAATTTGGGATCTTCAGTTCACTTTGAAAGTTTGCAGGTCGGGTTCAAAATCTTCCATTGAGCAAAAAATTTTACTATAAAAAATTCCTAATTTTAACTCCAAAAGGCCAAAATGGTCAAAAACAGGTTTTTAGGAAAAAATAATTTTCTAAAAACAGGCCTTTGAGGTTTCTAGATATTACAAATACTCTGAAACGTTTATTCCATGATACCTTATTAGTCACGTTTTCCGTAGGTAAAAGACAAACGGGCCAATAATGGCTGCGCATGGATTTCCGAAACTCTCTAGAACAAATATCTTTTATTTTCCCAACCTTTTATACGAATTTCAACGGTGCCGTCAAGTAAATTACGAAGCATGGCAAATCTTAATGATTGGTCGCAAGATCAAACAAATATGAAAAAGGCCTATTTCATCGATCATTATTTCTTTATTAGTCTCGAAATAGCAAAAACGATTAAAAATGGTGCCGATTTTTTAAAAGGCCGGGAATAGTCTTGAGCTTGGGCGGTTTTCGATCATTGCGACGTAAGGGTTTAAATTTGAGCTTATTTCCGCTAATTTTGAGTCTTTGAAATTTTATTGAGTCAATTTTGGAATTGATTCGGAAATGGTAGGCAATCAACCTGGTGAGGAGTTAATGTTTTAGAATACACTTTGAAAACTTTGAATGCCTCGAATACTCTATAATTGATGTTGATTTAAAATTAATGGTATGATTTAGAATTATTGGTATAATTTAATGAGAAGATGAATTGAATACTTTGTTAATTATGCAGACCGGCGTACTTTCCGACGCCTATCAATTGCTACTTCATATTATGAAAACCCCTCAATTTATCATTAAACCTCGATTATAGGCGATTGTAACAAAATATAGAAAACACATAATTTAACTCGCAGGGGGAATTGTGTGCATATAAGCACACGACTTGGTTTTTCGTCGATAAGGCATAAATCGTAGGGCAGAATTGGTAGTACTGACCCCCTTAACTTTTCGAGAAAATTCTATTGGCGGTATTTTTTTTTGCGTAGGTTGGATATTTCAAACAGCTCTCTAGGGGGGCCCTAGTGGTCCAAATCAATTTCTTAATAGTCAGATCGACGTAGTTTGACGAGCTCTACAACTTGGCTTAACCAGTTTTACCAGAATTATTGCGAATTATTGTGAATTATCAAGAAGTCCTTCGACCTGAGAGTTAAGTGAGACCCTGTCCTCAATAATTGTTCTTTCCAGAAGGGTCTTTTTACAAAAAAAGTTTTCGAAACATTTGCATAACAGCATTTTTTTGAAATAAATCTCACGAATACCGGAATGTTCGAGAATCAAAACGGTCCTTGTACCGGAAGAAGTATTAAAATTAACTTGGATTTTTTGTTCAATTGCCTTAGCTTGGCTTGGCTCACTAAAGTTATTAAAATTTCCGGACCTGATCTGGTTTGACTTATGCAAAGCTAAGTCAAGCCATTGAGCCAAGCTAACCCAAGCCATTCTTGCCGAGGCCTGGGTGGACCAGTCATTTAAAACCTGATTTTCAAGTTCCACTCCCTAACTATTTTAGTTATCAAACAATAAGAGTGATTTCAAAGGTAACTCTCAAGGTAGCTATTTTTAAAAATGCGTTTACGGTTCCTACGACATTGAATACAGCCCTAATTGATCTTGATTTAAGTTTAATATTTTTAATGGAGTGATCAATTACTGGATATATTTAGTCCTATCTTCAGCATTCCCCCCTTTTCAAGCTTACTGACACTCTAGGTAATTGTCCGTAGGATAATTAGGGATTTATATTACGCAGTCCATTGTAGAAGCCGGTAAGCCTAAAATTAAAATCGACAAACCAAAAATAGATTACCTCAATACAAAAATAAATTCGCTCAAATACAACAGGTTCACCGTTATATGTCACACCGGCTATCTTTCAATGACCCGTTCATGGCCTGATCTACCATATGAGTTATAATAACGCATTGTTCGGTTTTTTAGTTTTTAAGCTTATTAGAATACTGCAGTATGAAGGTAAAATAACATGCTTCTCGCTTTCTCAAATTTTGTATTCTAATACAGTATACTGCATCATTTTTTTTTGGAAAACGTTTTGCCGCTAATCCGCTCACATACTAGACCCCTGGGCGGTTAGCTGTGAAAACTAAACGGAAAAGTGAAAGCTCATGAATTGAAAGTGAACAGTCCGTAAACGATTTTGCTGTAAAACTAAAAATTTTCGTAAAATGATAGGGCGCAGTGCGTAGGCGATTATGCCGAAAAACACCAAAATTTTCGTGAATTGATAGATAAGGGCATAGTGCGTAGGCGATTCTGCCGGAAAACGCCAAGAATTTTCCTGAATTAATAGATAACGGCGCAGTGCGTAGGTGTGAGACAATAAAAACCGACCCGAAATCATCCCGATCGGCTAAATCGCACCGGTAACTGCTTACGCTGTGTACTTTTCGTTTTGTATTTTCGAGGTTTTCAGCCTTATAACCTTCAGTTTATTGTCTCCAAAATAAATCGGTTCTTGGACCGTTGTTACTTACTAAAGCCCACACCTGTGTTATAATTAGATGCATTATTTTACACGGTGGCGTTTCATATGCATATGAGATTTCGGGTTTTTGTTTCGTTTATATTTCTACTATTCAATGATTAGGTTAATCAAGTGGACAAACCGCTTGTTTCAAAGTGTGTTTAACATTAAATAAAAATACTATTTCGCTTTTTTTTTGACACCTATTCAAACCCGGCCCCCACCATTTCGAGTGTCTCCCAATCGCCCCTCAATAATTCGTAATTTTGCTCCGTTTTTTTTATTGTTCTTTATTTTTGCGGCGTCAAAAAAAAGTAAATTGAAATAAGTAAAAAAAAATGTGTCACAAAACGAATATTTTACAATTCAAAATTGAGTGGACGCAAATGCAACAATAAACGAAATATAATCACTCAACATTAGAACAGAAGTACATTTTAAATAATAAACTTCGAATTCAACAGCAGAAAATGAGCTGCCGAGAGCTAATCATTTCGGGTAATAGAAATAAATAAAAAAAACACAAGTGGTTAATCACTTCACAACACCTGGCTATACCCAGAAATGATTTTTGACTTCTGATTTTGGTGCGTTCTGTATTGACACCAATTGAACTGGTATAAAGTCGGCAGCGCAGTTTTCGGGTGACATCACCTACCTATAGTTATCAAGCCAAGTTACCAAAATTCAAGTCAGTAAACAGTCAGTCGCGTAAACTTCTCCACCTACGCCTTACCTATTTAATTACGAAAGTTATCGATTTTTTCCAGATATGGTACTTTTTGTGATTTACCGGTAATTATACGGATTATACGGATTTCGATTCCGGTCCAAAATTTTTTCAAAAGTTTAGGTTCCAAGCCGAAAACCGTTTTTCAACACCTTTCTTGGTTTTCCCGGAGGGTTGGTTCCAAAAAAGTAATTTTTGGGTTTGCCTAAAAAACGATCAAAATGTTTCAGCGATTTTCGATTAGGCCCGGTTTACAATCATTTTCGGTACATTTTTGGCGTTTGGTGCAAATTTGCGCCATTGTCCCCTGGGAGTTAATTGACTTTAAATATTTGTATTTTAAATGATCCTTTTCGTCCAAAAAGCATCTTCAAGTGAGAATAATCCCCGTAAAATTGCATGTCAAAATAGCAAACGGTAAATCTGGTGCAAAACGGTTGTTGTTTCAATTTTGTTTTCATGAAAAACCGATCATTTTCGGATTAGCACTTTTGTTTTAATCATGTTCTAATTGACGCATTAAGATTTATTTCGTCAACCAAGGGAAAAAAGAACGCTAACAACGCTGCCCGATCTTTAAAATGCTACTCGGTCTTCATGAAGCTGCATCATAAAAAAAGCCAGCCCTTTTCGTTGAATATTTTCTAGATAGCCGTCTGAAGGGAAAATTACTAAAAAAAATTTTGTTTTGCAATTTTATTATTAGAGTGCGCAACCAATGCGACAGTGCGCATAGAACGCGATAATGGGCACATAACGCGAAAGTGCGCACACAACGGGACAGTGCCCACATAACGCGACAGTTGCACACAATGCGATAATGGGCACATAATGCGACAATGCGCAACCAACGCGACTATGGGCACATAACGCGATAGTTGGAACATAATGTGACAGTGAGCACACAAAGCGACAGTTCGCACACAACGCGACTATGGGCACATAACGCTACAGTGCGCATATAACGCGACAGTGGGCACATAACGTGACAATGCGCACACAAAGCGACAGTGCGCACGCAACGCGACTACGGACACATAACGCAATAGCGGGCACATAACGCGATAGTTGGCACATAATGTGACAGTGAGCACACAAAGCGACAGTGCGCACGCAACGCGACTACGGGCACATGACGCAACAATGGGCACATAACGCGATAGTGAGCACATAACGCGATAGTTGGCACATAATGTGACATTGCGCACATAACACGACAGTGCGCACACAACGCGACATGTATTGACCCAATGAAAATGCGCCTACAATACGACACCCCACAACGCGTCGTTCTACTTTTGTTAAAACTAAATTTTGTATAAAAATAATGGTAAACCCGCAGTGGATGTTTCCTTTTACGAATACAACGCGGTGCACCGTAGACTGGTAAAAGGTTACGTTTCACCAAGTAATTTTTCACCTTTTTTGGTCATCCCAATATCATTCAATATTTGATAACCTCCACAATATCAGAGAATATCAGACAATACCTCCATAATATCAGACAAAAGCGACTGATCTTTTTAGTAAGGGATAGCACTAATGGGCGACGGTCTTTTAAATGAGCCAATTTGAGAAGTGGGACTTTTTTTTAATTTATTTGTAACACGCGTGTTTTGAAGCAAGTTCCAATAAAACAGTCCGTCTTTATGTTTATTATTTTACGATATGGTCAACCAATCATTTCTGCACTAGCACTTTCACAATAATGAGATTGTAATTGACACATTAAGCACTCAATCGCGCAAAAAATCAAAATATTTTTTTTTCTAATGGAAAAAAATGTTTATTACGTCTGAGACGAAAAAAAAAACTAATGTATCATTGGCCTCATTACAGTGTGTTGGGGCGGTGATATCAACAGGTGAAATCACAATTGCCATATTTATTATGTCAAAATAAACTCTCCCGAGGTCGCAAAAACGGTGCTTCTGACACCACTTTAATGTTTCAATTTCTTTTCTTTTTTTTTAGTTTCTCTATTTTTTAATAATTTTATTCAAAAAAAAGTTGAGGCCAGGTGTAAAAATACAAATCTAGACTTATATTATACAATTGAATACACATGACATGTATAATTCCCCACATTAGGAGCGATTAAAAACATCAAACTATAAACAGTATTCAGTGGAATGATAAATGGCCCAATTATTTCAATTGACTACTTTTTCTGTTTCAGATTAAGGATTTAACTCCAGACGAACAGCTTGGGATAAACTATGATGATTACCAGTTCGGAGATTTTGTCCTAATGGCCGTTAAATAGGTGTCGATGTCCAAAAAATTAGTCAAACAAACTAACTTTTTTAATCGGCGGTCGAAAAATCCCGATTTTTAAGATTTAATGTATTTTGGTCTACATAAACTGATTTTATGCACGTTTCGGGGAAAAAAAGCGTGTTTACTGCTAAATATCGGTTATCGAGTATTTAGGACTGGAAATTATCGGATTTGTTCTATTATAGGGCCCTATCGAAATAGTTTTTACTGAAAAATCTAAATTTGAAGGTATATTTTCCGTGAACATAGTGCTAAATAATCGTGCTTGGGAGTTAACCGATAAAACCAGTTTTTATTATTTCCGGTAGTCATATCCATTTTTTGGAGTAAAACTTCATTTCCTACAATTAAGTTACTCATTTCCGTTATAAGCCATTTTTAAACGTCTAAAACGTCTAAATTTTAGACTCTAAAACTCAACCCAGTACGAATCGAACTGTTTTTTCAAAAAACCTTCGCAAGGATTCTAGAAAAGACAAAAGAAAAAAACGCCGGGAATTCGTGTGACACGCTGACGAGTATTACTGGAAACTTGAATATCTGGCAGTTGATCTATTTTTGCTAAATATGAATTTCTTTTATGTGATGATTTTTAGACAATAAGACAAGCATGAACCGTATTCAACATTTGTTTTTATCTTCTAAATGCATAATTAGCGGCGCGATCGTAAAAATTTAATTCCTCATTAGAGAAGCGTCACACGGGCAAAAAGGGAATAAGCAATGTCTTAATGAGACGATGATTAACTGCACCTTTTATTACTTGCAAATATTTTACTAAATCATTGAAAAAACCGCACTTTTAATTGGTGGGTTGACGGCGAGAGTGATCGGACAATGAGTAGCGGATTAGTTGCACACTTGCATAGTTTTTTCTTGCTTCGTAAATTTACAACTTCCTAAATTTTTATTTTTTTATGTCAAGCATTTTTAAATCATGTGCGAAACCTATGCTGTAAATGTCGACCACTGGGTTTATCATTATTGGGGTCTTAAATTTAAAGTTTTTTTAGTATTGCGCAATTTCCGGCCGTTTACGAACATTGCAACCTTGATAATGCCAGTCCGGCTAGTTGAAAACGAAAAAAAAATAGATCGAATATTGTCGAATAAGAAAACTCATAAAAAATATACGTGAATTAAATTTCATACATGTATTTAAAATGCGCTATCCGCATAACGGTGCAGGGGGTGTAAATATACGAGTTATTTGCGAATTTATTTTTGGATCCAACATCCGTTGTCCGTTTTGATTTATCACGAACCGTTCTCCGTTTAATTAGCATTAAAGTAAAAATTGGTTGCAAAGTTATGAACATTTTTAATGCATTTTTAAACTTGTTTGAAAAAAGTTTGAAAAATAATTATTAACAATAAAAATTGTACTAATCAATTCATTATTCACGTTAATGATTATTTTCGCGACAACACATTTTGTCGCGAATTGTTGTTCAAAATATGGTTACGCGACCATTTTTCCCACCTAAAAACAGTGGTCGTGAAACCTCCCCAATTGGTCGCGAAACCATATTTTGAACAACAATTCGCGACCACACATTCGATCGCGAAAGTACTCATAAATGTTTTTAGTAGCCCACTCCATCCCAGGCGGCCACCCTATGTAAACTACACCACATACCTGCTTAACTCTACTTAGCCGACGTTTCGCAATAACCCCACTTAGCCGATTTGCTAATTAATTACCAAATTGCTTTCGAACATTCTTGCGCGCGAACGAAGGAACGGAATTTTACGGTTAGACATTTATTGTGGAGGCCTGTTTATCAGCTTTTAATAAATGTAAAAAAATTAACCAAAAATAATTAACCCCTGTACTCCAGCACGTCATATGTCTCAGGGATTTTACGAAAAAATTTTTTTAACCGTACTAATCGATTTATAACTCCTGACTGGCTAATACTTATTTAATTTTAGAGTAGCCAAAAAGTTCAAAAAGCATTTTTAAGTAAAAAACAAAAAAAAAACGCATGTTTTTATTAACTCTACAACGCCAGGTGGGCAAATTAGTAAATACGGTGAGACACGTTTTAACGGTTTCGCGTGCGACTCGCAAGTATTTGTGGAACTTTCTTTAGTCAGAAGAAGAAAAAATTGTATATAGGGGGTAGTCCAATTTCGGAACGCGTTTTAATGTTGGCTCAAGTTCCCTTTTTGGACGTACTTTTTGGCAGGGTTGCGTGCTGAATGTAAACACTCACGATTTACTGAAAAAAATGCCACCATAATATGTTCCGTAGGAGTTAAAATAAAATAAAGAACAATATTGTTTAAACATTTCTATTGTAGTTAGAGACTTGGAGTATGTTATTATTTTCACAGTTTTTTTATTGGGCGTACTACATTGCCAAGGTTGGGCGCCGATCATCAAAACCACGATTGTTCAAAAAACTGCCTATACAAAATGTGCCCTGAGAGTTAAAATCTGAGAAGTTAATGCCGATTTTATGTTTGCGCCTTGTTGTCAAGGAGTTTGGACATCATTTTATTTTTGCAGTTTTGTTATTGGGCGTATACTTTTGCCAGGACTGGTCGCTTAATAAAAAAAAACACGATTTTATGGCCAAAATTGGCAACTTTAACGTCACCTTACGGGTTAAAGGCATACAATACCACATACGGGTTAAGCTATCAAAATATGTCTTTTGACTTGAAAAGTCTTATTTTGGCCTTCGTTTGCAAATATCATATACCACTGATACACAGTAAGCGAAAAACATCGATTTGGTAATTAATTACCAAATCGGCTAAGTAGAGTTAAAGTAGCACCAAAATGAACAAAAAACTGTTATTTTAAGCGGAACTGTTACTTCAAGCAGGTACTGCGTGGGTTGAAAAAGTTACCACTATCCGCAACAAAAAACTATTACTTTACGCGAATAGTGTTACTATAAGCAGCGTTACTTTGAGTAGGTAGGTGGTGTAATTCAAGTTGTGCCTCAAAAACATGAAGATCTTGCGCTTGTATGATGCATGCGCTATGCTAGTTAAAAATATTGTTACCCAGATATAAAACTAAAAAAAGTTTTGGAGCAGTCTTTCTTAACACAGGTCGTAAAGATTAAACTGCATTTGTCAAACAAAACTGCAAACTCGGCCGGCTTGATGAATTATAATGATGAACTATTAGTTGCATTATTTTAGCACAAAAAAAGAAAGACCCGCTTAAAAATCAACACAATAAAATGAAAGCAAAATGAAGAGCAAATTATTATACTCTGCCAAAAAGTTAATGAGCAGTTTCTTAGTGGCAAAGCTAAACAGCAAAAAAAGCAGGTAGCAAACTGGCTTTATCCCGAATAAACAAAAAACAAAAAAGTGGAAGAAACAAAGTGGTTCATTATGTCTTTGAAATTGGTCGATTTTAAGCGAATTAAACCGCGTTATGATTTTGATTAGCCATATCTGATTTCGGCAAATGGAGGGTGCAATTCTCAATTGGGACGAAATGGATATGACGGTCCGATCTGGTCTAAGTTTTATTTAACTGATGTTCACCGTAATCACATTATCAGCCGTGTTTCCAAATAAACCCGGCAAAATTTCTTATCGAGAAATTCATTATGCCCAAGGTTGTGTTTAATTCCAGTAAGATTGATTATCACATCACCTGACAGGTTTTTAGCGGAAATGCATATTTCTCCTAAAGTGCGGCACTTAACAGGGAAGGACTGTAATACGAAAATATTTTAAAAAGAAGGAAATCGCTTTCCGGTGATTTGCTTTTCGATGATTGGCCGAGCGCGCTCAACAAAGACCAATAACAGGCCACATAAGACTCAGTGCGCTGTCAAGCAACGTTACCAAAAAGTGGTAACACTATTTATTTTTTTCGCGTTTGAAAATCAATGCGATATAAACGGTAAATGAGCAATATATGATAACCCAACTTCGGTAAGATAACTAGTCAGGGCGTTTGATTAAGTAATTGGAAGTAAGCTCAGGTAAGATGAACTGAGCGAAGGTAACCCCACAAAAGCTACTAGCTAAGCTTACTTCAGCTCACCTTGGCTCCCCTTTGCTAACCTTAGCTTATTAAAGCGTAACCTTAACGGTAAGCTTAGTTTAATTCAGATAAGATAAGGTAAACTGAGGTTACCCTAGATAACCTAAGATACCCTAAAATTAGTTAATTTACCCTAAAGTAAGCCAAGGTGAGCCAAGGTGAGCTCAAGTAAGCTAAGCCAATAGATCGTCAATTCTAAAAAGATCAAGTGAGCCAGCATAAGCTATGGTAAGGAAGGCGAGGTTACGGGACACTGAAGTGAGCTAAGGTAAGATGAAGGAAGCTTAGGTTAGTTAAGGTAAGCTGGAGAAATTTAACGTGTGCTAAGATAGGCTATGATAAGATAAATTGTTAAAAAATACCAATCCTGATGATAATTGTTCAAGTACTCTGGTATTTAGAAAAACACGAGCTTTGATTATCGAATTTTGGTCACTTTCCAAAGGCCTAAACCGGTACCACTTTTAATTACAAAGTCAAAGGCAATACTCGAGCCTGTCGAATTCCTACTATCAATTGTTTGAATATAATTATAGCAAAAAAAAGGTGTAATTATGAGCAATGTTATTGTAACGCTTGACTCATCACTTTAATCAAATTGAGGTTGCGATGCGGACACATAAAAGATCACACCATAAAAGATCAAGATGAACAGACACCTGCAAGTCAATGATCGGAAAAAGAAAAGTATGAAGCTATTTACACATTTTTCATCTTTGAAATTCAATGAGGGTTAATCAACCAATGTTTACATGCTGAAATTTTTGTACCCCAAATTTACCGTATAGAAAATTAAATAAAGTAGATTCATGAAAAAAAGAACACAGACCGATTTCGGAAAATACGATTGTCAACATGAAGGCTTCCTTCCGGCTAAAGCCAAATTATAAACAAACTACACAGATGTAGATGAAAATGATTGTAAAATATTTTGTCCAACAGCTTTCTACTAGTATTTCTCCTAAAAAAACTAAATATATTTAAAAAAAATTATTACGAAAAATTCTCCCGATAACGCACCACCCCCATGATGGGGGGCCCCATCGGCAGCACAACCAGCATAGCCAGCTCTCATCCATTTTTCCAGGAACATCTACTCAGCGTTTTGCATGAATTTCAGCCGATTTTTTTTTTTCGTACTTTCTAGAAAGTTTTTTTCCGCACGAGAAAAATGCGGCAGAAAAGATAGCGGAAATTCATGTAAAACGCCTAGTAGTTAATTAAATTTTAAAAATTTTTTCAAAAATTATTTCGTCCCTTCTACCGGTTTAGTCTCATGAAAATCGGGGGAACGTTTCTAGAATAGAACAATTTTCCCTTGTTTTTTGTCTTGAAGTGGAAAAAAAGGAAAATTGCTCTATTCTAGAAACGCGCAGCCGATTTTCATGAGACTAAACCGGTATCAGCGTTCCCCATCGATCCCCCGAAATTTCGCGAAATAAAAAAAAACAAAGATTTCCTTTGTTACATGCTCCCCTATTACTTCACCTACTCTATAGTTCTGATATTCTTTCACGTGAAGTTCCGAGTCCAGGCTCCCTTACAGGTGGTCCCATTTTCAGAATAAAGGGGACGTTGAATGGGAATTGGGCTACCCCCTTGTAAATGTTCCAGACTTGCTAAGCGCCAGAAACAGGCCGCAATAAAGCTTTGTCTTTAATTGTTAAATAAAGGAGTAGGGGATGTGTAAAAGGTTTGAAATGACTTACGCGACAGCTTTGTATTTCTCGATCTGTGCGTGTGAAAAGTTGATTGAATTTTTTTGGTAAAATTTGTTTCATTTTAAACGTTCAGGTCGATCTAGATCAAGATCTATTCCGAGCTTTTTCCGTTTTTTCTTCAACAATTTATTTTGGGAGGACTCGTGCTTTCGTTCATTCTTTCATTTCAAGTTCTAAATTTAACCATCGAACGTCTCGGTAATGATCATTTCGTATACTTTTTTCTGTAACAAAAGCGTTTCCGTTTATAGACCTAGTCACAATAATTTCCGATCTTGTCATCAATTTTTCTTATTTTTAAAATTACCCAAAGTTTGGACTACAAATGAAAGTAGTATAAATATATAGTGAAAAACTGAATGAAAAAAAAAGTATTTTAAACTTTGATAAAATACTGTAATAAGTGCTCCATTACTTCACGAAATTGATGAAGCTGAAGATAAAAAAAAAATACGCCACATCAGCCGATTTTTTTTACTCTTTTTTGACTTAAATCGACTCGGACAATTTTGAAAAAAAAGTAGCGCTGTTTTCAGGCCGTCGACTCCAAGTAGTAAACTCCATTTTGTTTTCTATAATCACCAAATTAATTTCAAAGCGTTATTCAAGAAACACACCAAAAAAAAAATACACAAAAAGAGCCCAATAGCCAATATATTTGATTTTTTGCTAGAAATATTATTTGAGTTTTTTTTTTATTTTGCAAAGAACATTATTTTCAACAAAATTACCCTTCAATCGCCCGTCTGCAAAATGTCTGATAAGCCCAATGGACGGTTTTCAATCGACTTTTTGCTCAACAAGAAACACGGTAAATATACTAGAAATGTATAGGAAGAAACAGCTAAAGTGGTAACAAACTGCAATTTTTTTTATTTGTTCGTTGAATTAGCCAATCACCAACCAAATGAGGGATTGCAGCATTTATTAGTCTTTTTCATAATCTAGAAAACGACATCGAAAATAATAATTTGAAAACTTAAAAATTTTTTTATAAAGTATCAAAAACTGTTTATGCTGTTTGTTCGGTCTCCTTCAAGTCTAGACATGTTTCATGTTAGTCAAAAAATAGAAAACTTCTAGCAGAAATGCTCTCTTCTGCCATATCTAGTACTTGATAGGTATATTTTTTATTTCTTTATCTAAAAAGCCAATTTTTCAAACATAAGCCAAATATACAGTGTGTAAACAACACGACTGCCCGGTCCTTAAACCAAAAAACTCTGAATTAGTGATTTTTTGTCAGATTTCATCCCAAAAATGATTTGTTTTTTGACTTTGCGCTCTTTTATTCATATAGGTTTTGTCTCATGAAAATCGGCTTCGCGTTTCTAGAATAGAGCAATTTTCTTCTTTTTTCTTGCAATGGGGTGCTCCTATTGGCCAATATCATTTTAAAATATGCCGACACGGTATACTAGAAACTCGTAGCCGATTTTCATGAGACTAAACCGGTAGAGACTAAATATTCGATGCTTTTACGCATTTGGCCAGTGAAGGATTCACAAAATTATTCTTCAAGTTTTTTTTCACAATCATAGTTTAATTTTATAAAACAAGATGTACGAAAAAAAAAAGAAAAACTGCGATGAGGAGCGATTATTATTCTTTATAATTGCAAAATGTTGATTAGGAAATAATGTATACGGTCAAGTGTAGTCACCTGGTCCGGGGAAGGGCCTTTACTACTATTTTTTTTTTCAGTTTTGCTAGAAATGTATATTTTTTCACACCTCGATTTATGACACCTGCAAAGGTCATTACAGCGGTCGGCCTCTAGAATTTCCCATTTACGGCGGATGCCTCTCGACCCGGTGCTGTCAATATTATATTATTCGATTATGATATTTCGCGCACACCATTTTCTGCAATTCGCAATATAATTACTTTTTATTACTTTTTTTTTGCCATTCGAATGAAAGTGCCGGTACTTTGGGCGTTTTTTTGAAGGCATTTCATACCTTTTAATTCGCTGAACGGAATCGTTATAACCACGGTGAATATTTCTGTCGAATATGATTTTCTTTTCGTGCGTCAAAACCGCTGAAAAGACCCAAATATGAATAAAATAGACTCTAGAGTTTATATCAAAGTTATATATTTATATACCATGTGCTCCAGCGATAATGAACAAAAATAACGTTAAAATGTTACACAAATTGCTTAAAGCCCGTCAGTTGTACCGCCAGCACCGGATAAATTGATACCAACTATGCTAAATAAAACGTTCGTGTCTTTTGTGTTTTTTACTATCAAATTTATTATCAGAAATTTTGACTCCCATAACGTGCATTTTTCGTTACAAAAAAACTTATTTTGTTATTTTAGAAGTCCCACTGGAAAAAAGTTCAAGTGAAGATGAAAAAGACGAAGGCGAAAAACGACTATCTCGTAAGTAATTATTCTTTGATACACTTCTTGCGCCCAAACTGGACGCATGTCGTCGTTTCCTCAAAATTTTCAAGCGATAAAAAAAAAATGAAAACTCTTTCAAATTTAAGACCAAACATGATGATTATGTTTAACATAATTAATTAAATAAATGACAATTTACATTTTCTAGTGAAAGCTGGCGACACAAAGAAGCGACCCCGAACTGCATTCACCCCAGACCAAATCAAACGGCTTGAGACTGAATTCCTCAAAAACAAATATTTATCCGTTGGAAAACGCATTGAATTGTCAAAATCCCTGGAATTAACGGAGACTCAGGTAAAAATTGAAAAATTATCCAAATATTGAGCCAAATTATGATTTTTTTACGCCCACGTGATCAACTCATCTCAGGCTTTTTATGCCATAATGTTACAAACCGCGTATAGTTTATGCTGATAATTATTTTTAATTATACAGTTCTTACTCCAATTTTTGACACTACCATAAACAACCCAAAAAAGGCTCTTAAGGTTTAATGGCCAGAATGTATAGAACAGAATAATTGGACGGAATCTGTCGCGTAGGTGTTAAATCCGTAACGTAGGTGTTAAATCCGTAGCGTAGGGGTTAAATCCGTGTTGTAGGGGTTAAATCCGTAGCGTAGGGCTGAATTAAAAAAACGTATGGAACAGAATAATTTGGCGGAACTACTTACAACATGGGTTTTAGCCACTCGGCTGAAACTGTTTTTTAGTGCTCAAGAATTTTTTCTTATTTGATTGATTAAAAAAGGGTATTTTGAATGGGCGAGATATTTCACACCAAATTACAATAAACACGGAAAAGGGTTAATAATTGGTAACAAGCTGTCTTAATCTGTTGATGGTTAGATAAGTAGGGTAGTTAAATAATGTGACAGTATGCGCCTTAATTGGACGCGCTTCAATACCCAAAGCATAATATCTGTCATGAGTGAGCTCTGGATATAAACACTTTTTTGGCAAAAAAAAATTTTTGGCAAGTATTTTTTTTTTTCGTTGACCTTAAGTACCGTAAACAAGAATTTATTTGTAGATTTAGAACAAAATTAATTTGACACTTCAATATTTTAATTGACATTTCATAAGTCTGACCTGGTAACGCTTAAATTAAATTGCGCAATTGTTGGTCGTTTTTAACAAAAAATGGCCACAAAAGTTTAGAGAAAAACTTCATAATTTAGAGATTTCCTTTCCAGTTAAATTAACAGAACTGGTTAATCTTACTACTTTTTGGACCGAAGCTCATCAAGTTTTCCACCTACGCCCTACTCAACTATTTAACCAAAATTAGGTTATGTTACCGCTTTTTGGGTAACTATAAACGTAAGACAACCGGTTAGATGGTTATAGTCCACAGCTTTTGTTTTTAGGGGTTAGTCGGGTAGCCATACTTCGAATCACAAACTATGGTGTTAGAAAGGTTCCATATTATAAAAATTTAATCTGTTTGTATCAAAAAATCCTATTTGGCTTAATCTATTACCTCCACCCTCATTCCATTTTTTTTATTTTTTTTAAAATATTTTGTATTTAGATTAAAATATGGTTTCAAAATCGCCGAACAAAATGGAAACGTGAATATTTGTCGGACTGGGAATTGTGGACGCATCAAAATTATTACGCAATGCAGGGAGTTTTGGGAAGTTCGGCCTCGACTCAAATTGCATCCGTACCGGTCTCAAGACCAACGGCAATGAGCAGCACGTTTTCACCAATGTTGTCGCCATCGTTCGGTGCCGGGTTAGGATTAATTGCCGGACATACTGTACCTGGTAAGTTACAAAACATGAAAAAAGTCGTATGCTCAAGGATTATGATATATACCGCCTTGGTGTCTTAACACCACTTATCTCTCAGGGGGAAGGAGTAAAATGGTAACCCGTAGGGGGAAATTGTGTGCATTTATGCACAATCTCAAAAATTGCAATAATTCGAAAAAAACTAGTAAAGCCAAGTTCTAGACCTTATCAAACTACGTCTATCTGACTATTCAGAAGTTGATTTGGGCCACCAGGCCCCCCTAGAGAGCTGTTTGAAATCTCCAACCTACGCAAACAACTTTTGAAAAACTTTCACCAAAGTTGGGTTGTATTAAAACTTTTGGACCAACACGTATCGTAACTTCCAATGATCTTACCAAACGGCCTACCCAATTATCTTAACAATCGCCCACGCACTACCTAATTTTCTTAACAGTTTTCCGTGATCTTTGCATTATCTAAAGGCATAAACTAGTCACCTTATCATAACTTTATCATAACTATTATTTTTTAGCAACAACCATCCCCAACAACATTCAACTGCTATGCGCGGCTGCCAACATACAAATGCAAAATGCAAGTCGCCTCTCTCCAACCATAAAATCGGCAGATTCGGATTAACAAAATTTCTGTCTATTTGTGTTTCTTGTCTATATTCGTTTATTTGCTTCGTATTTCATTATTATTCACTGAAATTTTTGTGTCCGTTATGAGCCAAACATATTAAAACAATGATATAATTTATAAACATGATCTGCTGTGCCCTTATTATTCTGTGAACTGGAAGGAAAAGGTTCGTTTGAATAAATTTCAATCTGTAAAAAGAAAATCGTTCATTACTTTTTTCTACAAACGTGTTACTTTTGTTTTTTTTGGAAATTTATATCCGAAAGGTTCAGTCTCGAGTTGTATGTAACCTCAAAAGTCTAGATATGATAGTTATATTTTTGTCGAGTTTTGAGGGGTTAACAGCGGTTTAGGAGAATTTTTGAAGCTGAAAAATCATACAAGATTATTTTCTCAAAAGTTTGAGGTAATATTAAATGCGTGTCGTTTTCCAAATTTGATCTTGAGCTTTTGGTACCTACTACAGGTTTAGCCTCATGAAAATCGGCTGAGCGTTTCTATAATAGAGCAATTTTCTTCTTTTTTCTTTCAATGGGGTGCTCCTGTTGGCCAATATCAATTTAAGGCTGGTACGGTCAATTTGTTTACAAACGAACATCGTTTTCTTATTTGACCGTGTTGAATGCGTATAATTCACTTCAAGTAAACGTTAAATGTATCATGAATGAGTTCAATTGCAAAAACTTTATTTCCGCCAGAAAATTCTAGAAATTTTGACTATTTCAATTTTTGAAAAAATTGGGTGAAATACGAAATCGTTCACAATAGTGGTCCTTACTAAAATTGTTTGCGTATTTCGTTTCAGTTTATTTTATTTTTATAATCATCAGAAGGCTTCAAAGTAAATACACAATTAATTTGATGAACAACCAAGAACGCATTATTTGCTAAAAACACCATATATTATCATTTTTACTCAAAAATGGTGTCCAAAAATTACATATTGCAGTAACCTGTGAATACGACAAACTCTGACAATCTAATTCTTTTTTTAAGCCCATTGCAAGTTCTTTGACATCAGTTTCTATAGAGAACATTTTTAGATTTTGTCCAAAAAAATATTTTTTTCTGGAGTTGATACTTCAGAGAAACAATAAAAACTCATTATTTCGCAAACAAAAAATTATTTATAAAATATTCTCCATAAAAGACAAAGTTTATTGTTTAAGGACGGCTTTGCAAAAAAACGCAAAGAAATCCAAAGAGCCATTAATTCACATTACTCGTTTAAAAAAACCGGATGTACCAAGTTCACGGTCTGACTGAAATTCACTGCCAATAGTTATGGTCCCGCAAAAAACGGGAAATGAATCACAAAGTATGGATATAGGTTCTCAGGGTAATCCCAAACTGATATACAGTTGTGGACACGAGAACGCGACACACGAGAACGCGACAAAATCACGAGAACGCGACACTTTTTGGCAAGTGAAAGTGTCGCGTTCTCGTGTCCACAACTGTAATGTATTTTTTCCTGCCCTGTCTCCAGGAAGCCTTTCTTTTTTGCATTTTTTTGTAAACAAATTGACCGTACTACCCTTAAAATATGCCGACACGGTATACTAGAAACGGGCAGCCGATTTTCATCAGACTAAACCAGTAATTAGTTTAAAAACTTGAAGCACTATACTGTATGTTCCTCAGTCTGTACACTTTATTATTGCAGGGGTAGACCAACGTTGAGACACCCGATTCTGGAACACCTTTCTAAAATAGTCTAATTCTGTGGCGCTTTTCAATTACAACAAATATCAATTTCGGGCCAAAAGTCATTTCTGGAAATGTTTTTCTAGCTAAACTGAGCAAAAAGAGACTTTGAGTCAAGCTCCGAAAGCGGTCAGAAATTAGACTGCCCCGTGTATTAATAATTTTCGAAAAGTATTTTAAATTTTTTGTTCGACGTTTCCGTTCCCAACATTTTTTGGTTTATCTTGTCGCCAAATTTTGCAAATCAAGGTCATTTCAACGAATTTTTCATTAAACTTGATTGTCATGCGTCAGGAGGCGCCTTTTTTAACAAAGCTGAATTTATTTTATGTGTTTGAAAGAGAGCATATAGAAAATATAATATGTGTTTGAAAGAGCATATCGGCATATTTAAAAAGGCAATTCGTCCAACCAACATGTCGCTTATTGAATCATGAAATGCTCTTTTTTCCAGTTTCCAGTTTTTTTTCCGTTTTTTTCTTGTCCTTTGCATTGTTTCCAATTGCTGAATTTAATTAGTCATCTGTTTTTACAGCTGAGAAATAAAGTGGCCAATTGGCCACCGATTTTACATTTTTTTTTTACTTAACATACTTAGGATGTCATTATACTAGACAAGTTTTTTGTATTCAGTAAGAGTTAAGGGCGTGCAATAGCTGTCCTTGACACGCATGTTTGATTTTCTTACCAGGTTTTAAACATAGAAACGGCATAAATTTGGAAAGAAATTAGCAGCTTTTAGAAGACGTTTAGCTGTAGGGTTTGGGAAATAAATACATATGGGTATTTTTTGTTGCACTTTTTTCCAATATATTTTTGACCGAAAGCTTGAATATACCAAAAACCGACTATTAATAGCTATTTGTCCAACTTATATGGGCCATATAATATGGCCATATAATATGGCATTAAAGAAAATCTGAACATCATACAAATTTTAGTTCGAAAACTCAATCTAGTAAAATTTATATAAACCACCTGTCTACGGAAGTTAAGACCCCTAAAGTTAACAACATGCCTAGAAGTTAACAAAATTCATGAAAGTTAACAGACGGTTCGGATCCTCTTTTCCAGTTTAGTTGACAGACTGTCTAATAAAGTAAATAAAATTAACGGAAGTTAACACCTTGTTTCCCATATCTTTTTGTTAATTTCGGTATTTGTTAACTTCTAAGACATGTATTTTAGTAAACAAAAACGTCGGGAAAAGTTTTTAATCCTCAACAACTTTTGAGACATTCAAAACGATATATATACCACCCGACGGGTTATCTTACCTTGAAGGCTAAAAAACAGTAAAATAACCCAACTTTGGTACGATAAAGGGTCAGGGCGTTTGATAAAATACTTCTTAACCTTGATACGTCTATCTTATCCTAGGTTGGCATTGCGTATTCATCAGGTCAACACATACTCTCGAGGTTGATCATCAAATGACAATTTTGGGTCCAGAACCTCCTAAGCACAATTATAACCCAAAATGAGCTTAAATTCAACTACAAGGATTCAAGCAGATGCGCCCTTCTTTGGCGGTTCAAATGTATAAATAGTAAAATGAAACACACAAAAAATGGAAATAAAACGTAAAAACAGCACTGCACCCTGTAGCAGGCCACCTTAACGCCGGAAATGATTTTAATCACTTGGCAATTTCAGATGGAGGACGAAAAAGAGGAATAAAATTGAATTTGTGGCTAATTGGACTCAATGTGTTTGTTCGATTGCAGCCGGGGTGCTAATTTTTTTAAATTACGTTTTTTTTCGTTTGTCAATTTTGTGAGGGGCACATCTTGAGGAAAGAAGATTTATACAAATTCGAATTTGAAAGGTGCGATCGGATCATACATTTAGTGGTCAGTAGATTGGAATTTTACCTTTTTTTAAAGTTCGATCTTACTATCTTACCAGCATTTCATCAATGCCTCCAACTGCAGTTTTTTACCGGTGAAAATATGACGTTTAGTACACCATCTAAGCAATTATCTAAACAGCTCTTTGACTCCAAAAGTGATTAGATAATTGGATGAAAGAGTGGCAAGATAATTCATGACCCAACAAGGTTATATTTATGTTGGCATAAGTAGTGTTAAGATAACTGGTTAGGGGTGACATTCTAATGTTCCAGAATTTATTTCAGCAATAACGCATGTGATATGAGTCATATCATATGACTCATGTGACAAGTCGGAGATCATAATCGTTATTTCTAATACACCCCGGCGCTATTATGTTCTCCCCCGTTAACTTACACATTTTCCCGTTCACGCCGTAATATTGCAAATTTATTTGTGGCTAATCTTCCTGGAACTCCTACATTTAGGTTTTAAGTACTGCGCTGTTATCTTGCATATATGCTCGTTCGGTCTAAATTTTTTCCATGCGAAAATTGCAGGATAACGGCGCAGGTGGTTTATTTTTTAATATATTTTTAATATATTATTATATGAAATAATTAGTAGTTAGTCAAACGTTAAAAATGTTCTTAAAGAGACACCAAAAGCAAAATTAACCAATCTGTCAAGGTCAAATTCGGTGAATGATGTATTTAATGTAAAACGGCGTTGAAATCAGTTTTTCTTCTTCTCGGCCATGTCGATGAGTAGTATATAAACTAAATTTCCTAATGTAAAATCTTCATGATAATCTTTTTGAAATAGCAGCCAGGTGCTCTAATTGGTCGGAGAGTTTTGAAAGTACATGTAGTTTTATAAAAAAAAAGTCGAGAAGAAAATAAGTTAGCATAAAGTAGTTATTGGGGGTGGGCGCCGCTCGGAATTGAAATTAAGGATGATCGGATGGAAATTCCAAAATTTTCTCTCAATTATTACTGAGAGGCGTATATTTGTGAATGCGTTGATTCAACTAGTTTTCTTTTTTTGTTAATTTTTTTTTTGCTGCTGCTTGGTGGCGGAGGTGCCAGGTGCTGAATCGTTCTCCGCAATGATTGAGTCCTTTTTCAGATACTAATACTGCAATATAGCCACCTGCAAATACTTAAGAGGCATCGCCCCGCCTTGCATTTGAGGCCCCCGAGAGCAAAAAGTAAAAAAAAAAGAAACGAACAAAAATGAATACACACACCTTAAACGAGACATTTACACCAGAAAACGGCCCCCTTTTTTAATTATTTCCAATATTACCTCCGCCACCCGACGGAATACAACACCTATCAACACTTCCTAATTGACAAATTCCAATACCAAAAGTTATTCCGGGTTTGGAAATAAGAAATTTTACCGTTCTTTTCTAGTAATTTTTTTCATTTAGTACTAGACGACAGAAAGAAATGATTTAAAATCGTCAATGCTATAACCCCCTACGCTCTTATCTTTAACTTCTTGTTAAAGATAGCTCGTGCTATTATCCGGCAGGTCCTTTTCTCTAAAAAAAATTAACTTTTCCGCATACGCACTGGGAAGTTATCCTAAACCTGTGCAGGGATACCGCTTACGCCCTGTGTATTTATCTGACCCCGTCGCTGTTCACTCGGCCACAAATATTAAGTAAGTAACGAATGTAACAATGCGATTTGCGGTAACAACACAATAAGAAATGTATTTTAAAAATATCATTTTGCGCCATTTTCGAAATACAAACTTTTTTTTTATTTCTCTAAGACGATATCGTATAAAGTTGGCCAACGCGTGCGTGTGAGTTAAACTGTGAGTGCGAAAATTTTAACTTCAATCTGCAACAAACAAGTAAAATGTATGCATGTATTTGCGATCGCGTTGACAAGGAGGTAAAGTAAGTTACTTTTTTATGTTTGACAAATTAAAACCGTTTCGGAATGTTTGACGTTTTTCAACGTTAATCTCCTTCAGGTTTGTTATGCTAACTCGGAAAAAAAGTTGATTTGTATGTTGATCTTGGCTTGGTCGATTATAGTTGCAATTTTAAAGTGGCCAATGATATCTGTATAGATTTAAATCATTTCTTTCATATAAACAAATCGTGATTACTGCTCTGGGAAACTACCTGACTCAATAACAGGACCTAGGCTCTTTGCTTGTTTGACTGTTCAAGTACTTTGGTGGATTAGGCCCTTTTTAGTCGCGTTTACTTTATGTACTTTAAAGCAATTTAAAGACTCAAACTTTACACCGATTCCTTCGACTAGACCAATTAAATAAACACAATTTTACGACATCATTGGTAAACGACTAGATTTGCATATAATTGTTGCCCCCGAAAAAGTTCATTTTTAGACACAGCTGTCACCCGTGTAGGAACACGGAGAACACAGTATTACTTAAAGGGAAGGTACAAAAAATATATATAAGGTTGAACCTTCATGGCCATATAGGGATATAAGTAAGCCTGTTATAGGGATACTTTCTGAAAAAAATTTTGTTCCGACAATCTCGCCTAATAAGGCTAAAATCATTTTCCTTACACAATCTTTCATTCAAATAAGAAACAGATTAAGGTAACGCTTTAACTTGAAGGCTATAAGGTACAGTGACGTGACAAGTGGACCGTTGAGGTATTTGGATCAAAAACATAGCCTATGTTACATAGGAAAACAGTATAGATAAATGAGATGAATTTTAAGGAATTCTTAAAATTTTTTTATTGATAAATCAGATAAAATTTAATAAATCAGCAAATATTACCACAAAATTGATTGTTGGATTGGCATAGTAAATTCCGTGATCATGATTATACTCCAATATGAAACGCCATAAAATTAGGTGCCTGAACATAAGTAGCAGATTCAGCATATATCTTTCCACTACTTAGATGGACATGAATTTTGTCGTTTTTTTCCAGGTTGAAAATGCCATGAAAACACACTTCGCGGTAATTATCATCTTGGTAATTATACAGCCGACCAATTGTTACACTTCCTTTCTTGATATACAGTTGCGTCAATCCTGAGTTTTCCCAGTTACATACAGTAACATAATAAAAACTTTTTTTGGCGTAGTAAAGTAACCGGCGTTATAAGCATTTTGTGGATTCGTAAAAATAGAATCATAAATCAATGGATTTTGTGTTGCGGAAACACTACTTTTCAATAATGCTAGAAATCCAACAAATTCAAAAAATTGGTCTCAGTTTTGAAAAATATAGATAAACTTCAAGACAACCTTATATCGGTAAGCTTTCTTGAAAATTGTTTCAAAAAAGCTTTCTATCAAATACACCACCTGTCTACGGAACTTAACAAAGCGCCGGGGAAAAAAGGTGTTAAGTTCCGGGAATTTTGTTAAGTTTAGCAGATAGTGCGTAGGCGGAAATGCCGAAAAACATTTGGAATTAAGGCTTTTTTTAAAACAGATAAAACTGTTCAGTTCCGGGCAAATAGGCTTTTTTTCTAGATTTAGTTAGAATTTCCGAAAAAAACTTTATAATTTACATAATGTATACTATTTTTGCTTTGAATGATATGATATCATTGATATCATCTATCATAAAAGAAAAAAATGACACAAAATGGCATTTTTCAATTGAGAAAAAAATCGAGATTATAAAACTTTTGGATCAAACGTCCGAAAAATCCTGACAAAAATTGGTAATTTGATTGAGTATTGTTAAGTTCCGGGAATATTGTTAAGTTTAGTAGACATTGCGTGGGCGGAAAAGTTGACGCGAGATGACTGTTAATTTCCGAGAATTTTGTTTAGTTCCGGGCACTTTTTAAAGTTTAGGGGCGTTAACTTCCGTAGACAGGCGGTGTACATTATTTTTTCAAACTCATAGGTGGTATATACCATTTGAATCTGACGTTCCATCTTTGCCATCTTTTCCGTCTTGTCCATTTTGTCCGTGTGAACCAGGTTGACCCATTATTGATGGTCCTTGAGGACCTTGAGGTCCTACAGGACCAATCATACCGGCAACCCCTGCAGCACCTGGGACGCCATTGAGTCCGGGAGAACCAACTTGACCAGGTTGGCCAACACTTCCTTTGTGACCAACTGGCCCGTCATCACCTTTAACTCCTTTTAACCCTATTTGTCCGTCTCTTCCTGCCATACCATCACGACCATCTTAATAGTACCATCTTAATAGTAGGTATGTATTAATTACAATCGCTTTTGAATTGTGAAAATTTTTCCGACTGATTTCGTAAATTCGGGTTAAAATTTTCAACATTGTTTTAGTCTAAAAAACCTAAAAAAAAAACTTTTCTTTTTTGAGTGTTTTTGGGACTATCTTTGAGCTGGAGAACATAGCCGAGCGGAGCTCGATTTTCTTCCTAGCCCGACAGCACAGCCGAGCGCAGCTCATATTAATGTTTGAGCTGGAGAGCACAGCCGAGCGCAGTTCGATTTTTTTGTCGCAGTCCGAGTGGATAGCACAGTACAGCTCATTTTCTTCTGACTTATGTCAAGCCTTGGTAGGGACTGTGTTTGATGTTTTTCAGCTCAAAGAAGCCGGAAAAGTACGTCAAGCCGTTTTTGCGGAGACCTGATTGGAATACTATGTTAAATACCTCGCCCGTTAGTTCCACGCAATCCATGTTGAAACATCAATAAAATCTAGTTATTTAATTCAGTTAACTTTTAACATGTTATGTTACTTATGTTACTGTGAACGGGTATTTAAAATTTGTTCATAAAAAATAATGAACTTAATATAATATTATCAATTAGTATGAATAATATTCATCAAATTATACTGATGCAGAAATTTTTTTTGTTTAATTATTTTAATTCTTGATTATAGCATGTTCCCTTTTCCGCATTTATTTTTTTCGTTTCCTCATTCCTTTGATTTTGGCGTTCCTCAAGATCATTCAACTTTCAACAAATATTAATAATTATATCAATTAAAACTTTTCAAGCATTTACTTTTTGATCAAATTCTTTCTCTATTTCTGATATGGTTTTTTCACAATAAACATGGCCTATTAACAAAATGGCTCCCAAATGCATTTTACGTCCGACCAAACTATATTCAACTGATTTTTAACGTATGAGTTGAATTATATTATAACAGACAGCCTTCGATCGTGCTAAGCTTGTTTCTTATCAACATAAGACCATCCTAAGCTATAATGAAAAATTATTATGGTCTAATATAATTAATAACATAGTATGGTACGAAATGCCGTAGTGCCGAGGTGCGCTGTCACCAAACTATCAAACCGCTTTAGGTGTTAACAATTGCTAGTACGAACGAAAATTTTCACAAGATAACTGTGCGACGCCCGACTGTTAGCTAAAACACCACGAAGACAAAATTGCGCCATAGATACTATGATGGTTAACTTCTTATTCTGTGCCTGTTTTAGGGATCAGTTCGATGTTAACGCCTCGGGATTGCAAATTTCAATATGATCTAAAACTTAATAAAACAATGTGTTTGGAAAACCTAATTATAAAAGTGTTTTTTTTTTCTGATCAGGGCTCAGCACGAATTGCATTTGGCGCATGGCTTTTATGAGCCAAGCCGAGCCAATTATAATGCACGGATTTGCTACACAAAAAAGTGGCTTTGTGTCCGGTTTTGTTTATGCAGCACCCAATAAATTTTTATTGCGACTGAAACTAAATGCCACTTGAGTAGGTCTAAATAAAGAAAATGATTTAAGGGTGGTCTGCTCGATTTGTTTACAATTCAGCATGATTTTTTTATTACACCCATTGAATACATATAGTTCTCTTCAGATTATCTGTAAAGGTTTAGTGAATGAGTTCAAGTGCAAAAAAAAAA
>SCLG01000162.1:329001-357125 GCA_004367875.1 Oikopleura albicans | reverse complement strand
TGATTCTTTCTCTCTGATAATTTAGAGGGCCTTCGCTTCAAAGTTGTCAGAAAACATTTCTAGATTTTTTCTTGGATCACTATTTTTTTTTAGTTTAAAATAGGGGAAAACACTAATTTTCCACTAATTAAAAAAATAAATTAAAAATCGAAAATGTTTTCTGACAATGTCGTAGTTTTTTATTTCACACTTTTTCCACAAAAAAACGAAATTGATCCAACAAACCGTGCGAAAGAAGTAGCAATTATACGAAACCGGAAGTGCCAAGTTAAGGCTCAGATTCAAGGTCACTCTCAATAGTTATGGTGCGTGAAAAGATGGGATATGATTGCCGAAGGTTGGAAAAATGTGTACATGGCATTTTCAAATTGATTGAATGTATGCCTTGTCCACAATAACGTTTTATTTTTCATGCATGCTTGTAAACAAATCGAACAGACCACCCTTAATCAAAATGGACTAGCTGGTATCGAGCATGTCAAACCGGCTCATGAGTCACATAATGTTGCCCGGTGAATAATGAATATGATCTCCCGTAGTTACCCTGGCAGTTAACTCTCTTGAGTCGTCATCCCTCATTTACGATTGCGGTGGAATGCCAAGAAAATTGGATGAAAGATGATAAAAATAAAATCATCATTAGTCGCCGACTCACACACCAGCACCGGGGTTCGGAGTATGAAAATGGATATCGAAATTTCAGCAATACCATCACATTATGAGCCGGCAATTAAACTGGCAATTAGGGCTGACGCGACAAGTGTGTAACAAATTTATTCTCTATTTTTATTTTAAAAAGTCTAAATTCGGCGACTGGAATTCTATATTCGGCGATGGGGGCTCCGTTGGTCAACGTCAGACGATTGAAGCACTTATCGACTACTTTTTATGAGTAAAATTGACTCCCTATGACGTTGAAGGCGGTGGGGAAGGATTGAAAAAAAAACGATACCTATTTTAAATCGTAATCCAAATTGCCGACATTTTTACTCGACAAGTCGTTTACGAGGTCGAACATTCAATCACCATCACAATAATATTATTAACTATAAACTTCTTCATACCCCAAAAAATGAAAATCTTGACATGACCCAACTAGGGTGTCCGCGGTTTGGGCCAAGATCCATATTTAAACTTTAGATTCTAAAGCACTATCAAAAATTCAGATTATACGTCTTGTTTGTTTTTGAAATGAAATACCAAAAAAATAATTACGAAATTTTTGAAAAGGACCCTGCGCTGAGACTGACGGATTTTTTTTTTCAATCAGGCTGCCGAATAATATGGCTGCCAAATTGAGTGATTTTCAACCTTAACCCCCAAGCACGACCCCAGAACGTTTGTCCGGCCCGGGTGAAACAACGCAATTTTCGAGTTGTTCAGCTTTGTTAAATGACTTAACATTGAAGACCAACATAGAATAATTGATTACAAAGGCGGAGAGCAAATAAAAATACAAATTATATATGCGTAATAAAACGTAATTAGTCATCGATTGAACCTAAGAAATCTCAAAGAAGAGGTTATTTGCAATTAATAGTTTTCACGCGCATTTTTTTCTGTCATATTTTTTCAAAACTATGAAGAAATCAACGGTACACTAGCCTGCAAAAAATGAACCGCCTACGTTAGCCGGTTAATCGTTTGTGAATTTGTGTTTTTGTGGTCAAATTGACCAAAAAGTGTCCAAGGGTGGTCGGGAAGCTTTCGAGAGTATGCTCAATCGATTCAGGACCATTGATTTGCTTACAAAAATTTGCTTATGTGAGATTTTATGTACGATTAGATAGGAGTAGTCGAAAGGCCGGACAAACGTCCGGCCCCGTGCTCAGGGATATGCTAAATAATCGTGCTTGGGGGTTAACCCTTGTCCTTCCGGACCCAAACGTAAAAACAATTTTCTAAAAAAAATATTTTTCTCCCATATAAAAACGTATTTTTTTTTATTTCAAATCCGTTGTCCGTTTTTCATTATCACAAGCCATTCCCTTTTAGAAATAAAGTGAAAATGGGTAGCTAGCTACCCAATATGTGCATGGCTATTAAGGGAACGTCCCTTTATTAGACAAAATAGCTTCATATTTACTACCTATCTATATTTAAACGGATCAGAATTTTTCAGAGAAATTGGTATTCAAGATTAGTAAATGAGCATCGGAAAGAGGTTTTCAGTGGTGTTTTATTAAGTTTCAACAGCATAACTTGAAGGTGAAAAATGATCTTTTACGTAATTGTCAAAAGTTGTGTCGGTACTCAGTTGACGCCTCGCAAATTGTGAGTTTACCACATGTCGCTTTTTCCACTTAAGAACCGGTCAGTACTGTTAATTACAGAATGTCCACTTCGAGAAGATCAAATGAATAATATTAATTGGGGACAACCTGATTTGGACACAGACAGAAAATCTTTTAAACCTTTTTCAGATTTTCACCGCTTTCTGCTTTCACGCTGTAATTCTCCTCAGTGACACTTTCACCGTTTTATTCGTAGTCATTTTCTGTATTTGCCCAAATCAGCGTGTGCCGGTAATGGTTATTCTTATCATGTTGTAAATAGGCCAACCTAAAGTTAATTGAAAACAACTGTGCTGACCGGTCCTTAAAACCGACGGCTGCAATCACGATGACCAATAAAACGACGACCAGAAAAATCAAAATGATTTTAACAGGACCAGTAGGGCTTGTTGAGACACCAAGTGGAATATTGTTTGGACATGGATGAAACGGCACGAGATTACTTGTCCTGAAAAAAAAGTTTAGTGACCACAAATAAAGGCTTTCTTTCGAGAAAATTCTAATTTTTTTTTCGATCATAATTTATAGCTGGTAATCTAATGAGAGTATCCCTGATTGGAGTAAGGACTGTAAGTAAACACTTACGGATCGGTGACACAGACAGGTTTCGAAGACGGGTACCATTTCTGGTGGCCACAGGTACAGGTAGTGTTTGAATAACAGTTACAGTAGTCAAGCCATTGTTTTACTTCATCTGGACAGTTGGCTCCCATATCGGCTAAAGATAATTTGATATAGTTTTATTATAAAACCTCTGATGATGAGTTATCCCTCTAGTTACAGAGGGTAGGCCAATTCCGGAACGCTTTGCGATTTTGAGCCAAGGTCCCCTTTTGTTCCAGAATTGGAGTTTTAAAACCGTTCCGGAATTAGACTTTTTCGTTCCGGATTGGGACTTCAAATCTTTTTTGAAATAAAAAGCGTTCCGGAATTGGACTTTTTTCCGGTAACTGTTCCGAAATGGGGTGTTCCCGAATTGGCCTACCCTCTGTATAGGAGTTTGGTTACACCAAGTACGTTATTCCTTGTGAGCCTTACAAAACATTTCGTGTAATAAGATGTGTGATAACTACAGAGCATTCGCCATAAATTTTCTAGATAGCCTTATTTCTAGATAGTATACAGCGAACATTTATGACAAACGTTCTGTAGTTACATACAACGTTGACCCAGTTCGTTGTATGTAACTTCTTGTTACGCGTAGCTACGAGCGCATTCCTTGAATTTCTCTAAACCTCAGGCAAAAGCCACAACCTAAAAATCGACCAAAAGGGAGAAACCTGAAAATGAAGAAAATTTTATATAAGTCGATTTGGCTAAAAGTTTGTCGTTTCTCCGTTTTCGTAGTTTACGATTTATAGGTTGTGCCCTTAAAACGTCCTTATTTTATTGTCCCCGGCTTTGTGAGCCTTTAATGCTCAAAATATGTAATTGCAAGTATGTAATGAGACGTACATGTAATTTCGAGCGCCAAATCTGGTTTAGTGTCCCAATCATAATGCCACCTTCCATCAATAGTTCGGTAAATATAGCGATTACCAGGATCCAGCGTATTAACCGATGAATTTTTTGCACTTGAGTTTTTCTCAATATACTCCCATATGGGACTCCTTGGCATGAGAAGGGGTTCCTTATTCCATGCTCTTTTTGTTAAAATAACACTTGTTCCTTCTTGTTCATTCACCATTTTGAGGGAATTGCAACATTCTTTTGCCGTACAGGTTATTTCTAGTGTGTCGTTTGCCGGTACCCAACCATAATTATCATGAACCATCCAGTTGACAGAATCTGCTGGGCATTTTTCAGAACTGGAATCTAGAAAAAAAAACATTTTTACTAAATTTGATACTATTTTTAAGTGTTTTTTTAATTGTAGACGATGAATCATCTCGGGCATGTCTAATAAAACCATAAAAGCCATTGATCACCTTACCGTGTGAACTTGGGGAAAATTGATTACTCAAATACTATTCGATGTTTTATTTGCATAACAATGCCTAATTTAGCTGTTGATGCAACCATAAAAAATTAAAAACCTGAGTAAAGGTGAGTGCCGTTGGTGTTTTTGTTGACATCAATATGCCAGTCGTTCAAGCCAGATGCCTAAAATAATTGTTAAAGCGAGTTTTACAAATATTTATTATTAAAAATTAATGTGACTTTGGTTAGTTTGATTAATAAACAAATTAAAATTAAGTACTGGAAAACAATATTTAAATAAAGATATTCTCACCTTGAAGTATATGTACCATTTTGAAATTCCTGTGAGTGGAGTTTAGATATTTCGCGGAAAATTACAAAAAATAACATAAAGTTTATAAAATAACCCCCTCATTTGCGGAACTCGTTTTTAACAACTCCCCTGTACAAAAAATAAAAAAATACTTCGCAGTTAACGGCCACTATTTCGTTTTTTTGCAGTTAACGCCAGTTGAGGAGGCCGTGAATGGTGGCGGTTAACTGCGCACCCTACGTAGTAAAAACGTTATTTTTTCTATCAGATAGAAATTCATCCATAATGAACTTGTTTATACTTCATAATTGTAGTAGAACCAGGTATATTAAAATCTAGTTTTCTAGTTTTCGCGTTTTATTTGTACACAACGGTAGTGACCCGTCCTTAAGATATTTTTTTACTTTTACAATTAAACTTTATTCAAGATTTTGTTAAGACAAGGTTGTAAAATTACAGTAGTGATTAGGCGTTAAAAAACCTCTTATAATATGTATAAGAGGAAAAAGCTTTCATCCACCCGTAATACTCAACCCAGAGGTATGCGAATCGCAGCCATATTTGCCCTATCAGTGCCTAATAACGTTTTTATTTTATGTTGTTATAGGCAAACAGGGCGATGGCGCCTCTAGGCTGATCACAGCGGAGACATAAATATGAAATTTGAACTCGACTTTGCATAATTCCTGATAAGCATTATTGACATGATTGTAGACAACCCGATCGTTAATTTTTTCATCGATGAGATCATATTTGCCAAACAGATCAGCTGGGAGATTTTTGACAAACTTGGGCACGTTTGGCCCCTCTTTTCGCGACACGTCAACGCTTTTGCAACATTGATTTTCCTGCGAGCCATAATATTTGAAATCACATTTTGGGGCAGTTGAGGGGTGCCATTTGTCGGCACCACAAAGGCAGTGGGCAAATCGATAGCAATAGCAATAGTCCAGCCAAGAATGAATTTGATTTGGACATACGGCATCTGTCTGATACAGGCTTGAAATGAAAACGACCCTAATGAGAGGTAAGGCTGGGCATGAGTCAGAAAAAAATAAACTGTCCTCAGCTGGCCTGTTTGGTTTCGAAATTTGAATAAACTAACCTTTCGAGCTCCTTCATTGTAAGGATCTTTCGTCTTGATCTCTTACTAAATAATTTGTGTTCGCCAGGCCTCCCTGATAAAATGTTTTTTCGGATAAACGTTTTCCTTGATAAACCCCTTTCTGGGAAAAAAGTTTCTCTTGAAAGACGTTTTCTTTGAAAACCTTTTTCCCGGAAAAACCACAAATGGTAATTAAGGAAGACTACTCTTGAAATGCGAAACGGAACAACGACGCTTGTTTTGGATTTTCCCTGATAAACCTTTTCCCGGAGAAATGTTTTCTTGGATAAACTATTTTTGAATTTTGGAAAAACCAATTCTTGAATTTTCCCTGAAAAACCAATTTGTGAATTTTCCCTGATAAACGTTTTCTCGGAAAGACCGCGGTGCCCTTTTTCGAGGGGTTGTTATTTGGCGACCCCTATGTTGTTCTAAATATTTAACCACTACGATAATTAACTCTTGACTACTGTTTAAAATGAACTAAAAAACATACTGTTTTACCTAAAGATATAGTACCCTGTGTATGAGAAATTTTTCAAAAGTCAATTTTTACGAAAATTCAAAGACTGAAAAAAATCCTACAATTTTCGATTGACTAGTTTAGCTGTGTACCAAACCAACCACCTCCCGGTAAAATTCAAGACCATGCCTGGGGACTGTGTTGAAGAACTTGACGTTGATCCAAATCGTTATCTAAATACCAACGGCTTGTTGCCAGCGATTTATACAAATAAATTGTTTCTCCGCATGAAAATTCTTTCTTCCAGACCGTTTCGTTAAATCGAACCAGCGTAAATGTTTCGTGGGTTATTTGCCCGTTATTACATAAGGCATTACTACTGATGTTCATCAATTTTTTGTGAACGATACGTTCGCAGCAGTCTGAAGTTATTCGTTAATTTAACCTGCTCCACTATAGACTATGGGCCTATGGGACAAACAATTTCCAGTTAATGCTTCCTACGCTCTGCGCCCTTATGTTGCTCCTTCAATGTTGAACTTAAATTGTTGGTCCGAGACTCAGATTAGACAAACCTAGACACACAAAAAGTATGTTTCACTTGTTTTGTTTGTACTTTCCACCTAAACCGCCTACGCTATGCGCCGCGCCGTTGGATTACATTTTTTTTTAATTTTTTAAGAAAGTTTGTGTGGAATAAATTGGCGCGAAGGTAGCATATCAATCTACACCATATTAAAGATCCATACCTTATTTTGGTGAATAAAATCTTTTAAGGGCCTAGTACGGCGCAATCGGAAAAGGTCGAATACGGAAAAGGTCGAAAAAAAAGTTGAAAATGGCTGAAAATCGTCGAAAGCTGCAAAGGTCGAGAAAGGTTTTGACAATTTTAGAGTTTTGATCTTTTCAGGTTTNGCATTAAGGGTGTGCCATATGCTACTTGCCAAAAACTTTTCTGAACATGGTAGTGAACTTGGATATCCGTTCGGACTTAAAGTGACATTCCCAAGTCCGCACGTGTAAAAAATAACCCAAAAATCTAGAAAACATGACCGTTTAATGTACACAGGGTGCGCAGTTAACCGCCACCCTCTTAACCGCCACTTTTGCAGTTAACCGCCAGTTAGGGGTCCCACTTTTTTCCAGTGATCACGCCTACGCCCTGCGCAGTTAACCGCCAGTTTGCAGTTAACCGCCATTTGGAATTTTCACATATGTGGTAATTTTTCATAAATTTTTCGGAATTTTGGTGAAATATTGAGCTTGAGTGATCAATTTTACAAATTTATTTCCATGTGTCAACCACGGTGACTCTTAAAAATAAATTACCAGAAATAATGAACGACAAAAAACAAACAAGCATCGCGAGAACGCGGATATAAGAAAGTTAAATTTTCGACCTTTTTTAGGTTTCGAACTTTTCAGGCCTTGAACCTGAAAAGGTCGAAACGCTGATATGGTAGAATACAGAAAAGGTCGAAACTTGTAAATGGTAGAATACAGAAAAGGTCGAATTCGACCTTTTCCGGGTTTCGATCTTTTCACCCGTTCGACCTTATCCGATTGCGCCACTATATGTTATATAAAAAACCTGTATTATAAATTATGATTTATAATGTAACAGCTAATTACCATTATGATATATTTTTGAGATGGCGGGTCCGTTGAGCGTAAAAGTGCGTTTTGTTCCACACCAACAACTTTTGACACGATAACACTGGCACGTTCTAACCCACACATTTTGTGCACCATTTGGACAAACAGCGGCCATTGCAGATCGGGCCAATGGACTTTTTGTAATTGTATCATTACGACCGTCAGTGCTCTTTACAAAAAGATAAACGCAAATTCAGCAATGGTCCTTTTGACGTGCATATTTTGAAAATCGAACATGCACATCGACTGAGATACTTCTTAATGTTCAATTATGATTCATTTCTAGTACACCAGGTGCGCCGTTATGTTACAAAAAAGTGTAACATAACGGAAAATTATAACATAACGGCGCAGTGCGAAGAAAATTTCGCTGGAAAACGCCAAAAAAAATTGTAACATAACGGCGTAGTGCGTAGGCAAAAACGCCAGAAAATTTTTTGCTTAAAAATTGTAACATAACGGAACGAACGAGAAAAATTATAACAAAACGGGGTGAAACATAACGGCGCACCTTTTTTTATATATGTACGGGAAATTACTATATCAAATATTGGTATAACCGAAACGAAATACGCGTTACTGCGTTTACCCCAACTGTATTTCAAAAAGACCCCATATAAACGTTCCATTTGGCAGTGAGGCGTAAGGGGATAAAAAATATTGAAAATACTCAATTTTTGGAGCACTAGTGTGGCAATTGGAGGTGCAATGAGTTCTCCATGCTCTCCAGCTCGTTTCATTTATTCTAAAAAAATATAAAATTTGATATCTTGTGATTTTCACGGAAGCAATGGGATCACACCTTTTCTTGCTTTTCTATAAAATTAAATTCAAAAAAGGCAATATTCCCACGAGAAGTTTCAGAAAAAGAACATTATTCGAAGAAAAAGTCTTATGAAAAGTATAATACAATTACCCAAAACCATAATTGATTTAGCAAAACGGACTATGTGAATTACAACACCTTTCTATGGAAGTTAACAAAATGCCCGGAAGTTAACAAAACGCCCGGAAGTTAACAAAATGCCCGGAAGTTAACGAAATGCCCGGAAGTTAACAAAATTTACGGAAATTAACAGTCGGTTCGCGTCATTTTTTTCACTTTTCGTTGATGCACCGCCTAATAAAGTTAACACAATTCCTAGAAGTAAACCAAAATTCATGGAAATTAACACTTTTTGTTCCATTAAGTTTTGTTAACTTCCGTAAACAGATGGCGTATTTTCAAACAGAAAATGACGGTCCAAAATTTTAAGGCACACTTATTCTGAATCCAGAGTAACATGTTCGTTTTTTTTATCCAATGCCCCGAAACCTTTATTTATCGTCTGTATTTTTGCTATGTATACTGAAAATAATTGGCAAATAATAATGCAAGGGTTAAAATATAATTTAATACCAATACTTACCTCGATAGTGATAATTGACCCACAGGGTTTTTCGGGTCCTGATAAAAATAATACATTGAATTGCAATATCTATAAATTTTTCCAAGCGCGATGTGTACAAAAAACGTATAAAATATTATAATTTTAACCATTTTATCCTTTCAATAATTATCTGTAATAAATGAAGCAAAAATCCAACGATTCAGAAAGAAAGACTCAGAAAAAAACAGTTTCCGCATTTTCCGTTGTTATTCCAAAATATTATTTATTTTATTCGATATTCTCGTTTTGAAGACAGCCATTTTAAATCTTTTGTTGTTGTTTTCCTCTGCGTACCAAACTTCAAACATATTTTCAAAAAATAAATAAACAAAAAATACGGGTTAATAAACCAAATACGCCATTACCTAGAAAAGGTTCAAATATTAAAGATAAGGTCTTTTCGAAGATAAGGGATCAGTGCGTTGGCAAATTGCCTGGTACATCACAAAAATAGATTTTTTAAATAAAATCAGCTGGGACGAATTATCATTTGTTAGTTAAAACTTTATTTGAATTTAAGAAAATCGTCAAGTTCGAAGAACTATAAGTAGTAGTACAGTAGTAAAACTAAAAGTACACGTAGTGTTTCTTTAAAAAGTTCCTTAACTCGCAGGGGAAAGTGTGTGCATATATGCACACGACTTGGTTTTCCGTCGATTTAAAGCATAAGGAGGCCCCGTAGGGCAGAATTGGTATTGCTGTCCCCCCTCAACTTTTCGAGAAAATTCCATTGGCGGTTTTTTGCGTAGGTTGGATATTCCAAACAGCTCTCTAAGGGGCCCCAGTGACCCAAATGAATTTCTTTACAGTCAGATCGACGTAGTTTGACGAGCTCTACAACTTGGTTTTACCCGTTTTACCAGAATTATTGCAAATTGATGTGAATTTTTAAGTGTGTGTATACGTGCACACAATTTCCCCTTAGGGGTTATCAAAAACTCTTTCCCCCTTAGAGTTAAATTGGTTTGTTACTGTAATAAACAGAAAGTATCAAACGTCATCTCTAAAAAGATATTGCATTTTCGAGCCTGGCTCGAAGTGACAGTGAGATTGATAGATTTGACAAAGTGTGGGCATTTTTGAAATTTCTTCTCGAATTCGATTTCTGATAATCATTTTCATCAAACGGTCGTCATTGCTTGCCTGAGGCTTTTGAGGGTTAAATGTGCCCACTCGTTGATGATACTTTTATTAGGGTTCATTAAGCTTTTCCATAAGCTTTTTTTCCATAAGCTAACCTCGTGTTGTACCAGCGTTGGAAAACTTGGTCAACGCTCCAAACTTTTCTTCGCTGATGTTAATTTTTTGGCCTTTTTTTGTACATAGGGTGGTTGAATTTTGGGACGGCTATAGATTTTAACTCGAAGTCCCTTTTCGTGCGAGTTTTGGAGTTCCGTCATATTTTGTCGGGGAAAATTGTAAAATCGTTGATTGATTGACCAAACGCGCTAAAAAAGGACCAATGACAGACCACATAGGACACAGACGCGCTGTCAAGGAACGTTACCAAAAAGTGGTAACATTATATATTTTTCCTGTTTGAAAATCATTGCGATATAAGACTCAAAGTCAAAGATTCCGAGCCCTGCCTTTTGTAGCATTCGTTTTCGAAAATATGATTTACCTCTGAATCGCGCAAATGCGAAAGAAATAAGAAAAACGTAGAAGATTTTCATAGTATTTTCAGGATGTCGAGACAAAAATCGACGAAAACCAGTTAAATTTAAAGCTTTATTATTATTAATTTCGTTAGATAAATCCCTTATATAAATATTCGGTTATATTTTATATAATCGATAATATAAAATATTTATCATTATAAATGCTGTACCATTAATTGAATGATGTATATATTTGTTTTGTTTCTCGGTTTTTCGCAGGTTTGTCGAATTACTCAGTTGTGGTTAACTACAAACGGGCGGTTAACTGCACAAGGTGTTGGAAAATAATGGAACCACAATCCGGCGGTTAACTACGAATATTGTATTAAATCCCGTTCCCATTTCCTACACTGCCCCCAAGCATGACCCCGGACGTTTGTCCGGCAGCAGGAAAAACGCAATTTTTGAGTTGTTCGGCTTTATTAAATGACGTAACAGTGAACAGCAATTAACTGCCACCCTTCGCGGCCTCCTGAACTGGCGGTTATTAACAGCACAGTGCGTAGGCGATTCACCTGGAAAAGTGGCGGTTAACTGCAAATAAGGTTGATATTATCAAAGTGGCGGTTGACGGAAATTAATGTTTTGACCCTTGAGAATTCAAGACTTTAGGGAAAACCACCGAAAATGACTGATAAATTATATAAATCAAAAAAAGTTATTAAAAAAAACTGGAAAGTCTCCGAAATTAAAACTAACAGGCTTTCACTTTCAATATTCGGCTAAAAAACTGGCTCGAGTAAATTATCGAGTTAACCTTCGTTGTGACACGATCCGACCCATACTGACCAATCATCGTGCAGCCCGCAATTCTTTCCATCCAATAATCGCCGTGAAGGGAAATTGCCAATATAATACACAGGGTGCGCAGTTATCTTGCGAAAATTGCCGCTCGTACGCTTATCTTGCCACTTTTCAGAATTTTATTTTTTGGGATTTATAATATTTATATTATATGAACTAAGCAGTTATCTTGCGAAAAAACGCTTATCTTGCGACTTTTCAAGGAGCAAGTTCGCAAGATAACTGCGCACCCTGTGTAATTAAAAAAATTTAATGTCGAATATTGAAAGTGAACGCCTGTTATATTTTAAAATACTTTTTCATATGTTTTTAAATTAAGAATTATAAAAAAAAAATTAATTTGATAATATAGAACGTCAAGTATAAGGCATATACTGAGTACTCATGAGTATAGGCTATACTGTATACTATACAGTGTAAAGCCCTTTTTAAGACATGCTTTTTTCCTAAATTGGGACCAACGTTTGATTTTTTCCGAACGCCCAACGCTCTTGGAAAGAAAAAATTCCCCTGTTCCTCAAACACTGGCCAGTACTGGTACTGTATGAACTGGTATGTACGGTCCTTAAAATACAATGTAGACAATCGCCGATACAACTTTATGGGCATAAATTATGTCTCATAACGGCACTACCCGAAATCGCAGAAACAGGAAAACGCAGAAAGTTTTCTGCGTTTTCCGAGTTGAGAAGTCCCGGAAAACGNATCTATTTTTTAGTTCCTAAATGTTCTATAAACGTATGATACAAAAATATAATTATTCAAATAGGAGTGCAGAAATAACTATGAATTAAACAATAATATAAATTAAACACATATACATATGAGACGTTCAAGAAAATCTCCGCTCGTGCCGCTATCGGGTCAAAAGTGTCCATCAAGATTTTCCAGACATTCCGCCTACGCCCTGCGCCGTTATCGGGTCAAAACCCATTATCGGGTCAAAATTTGTCCTCAAAATGTTGACCCGATAACGGCGCAGGGGGTGTAATAGACTATTACAGTTGATGCGCCCAATACGCGGCAGGTTTTGGCCAAAAGGAAAGTGTGTACATAACGCGTTCTGCCGAATGAACAATTTGGAATTTGGAACCTAATTTTTTTTTAATTCTAATTTTATAATAAAACTCTTTCCCCCAAGTTGCGGCCCCAACTTGTCTCTTTTCTTATTTTTCAGATTCTTATTACACTTCAGATTATTTTTTTTATTAATTCTAGACTATCCAAGAAAAATGCATTTCGAAAAAAAAAAATCATTCACAAAGTTTTTTTACTTGGCCTCAAGGCACGATGGTTCTTTTTTATATCGTTCGTCAAAAACAAGAGAGTCGGAGGCATTGTTCAGTTATATTTTTAGTAGCAGATTTGTGAACTAAATCTTTATTATTTTCAGCGACAAAAAAATAGAATTTTGTATATATGGGCAAGGAATCGGATGAAACCCCACGTACTGCGTCTTTGCGAAAGAAAATTGAAAAATGTCAGCTCAAGGTACTTTTCTCACATATACAAGCTTTTCATATACTGAGTCGGTATTACACCTCCTGCGCTGTTATCTTGCAACATGAAATAAAATCCGAAAGATAACGGACCGAACGGTGTTATCTGCAAGATAACAGCGCAGTGCTTAACACAGGGATAGGGATTCCTGGAAAATTGGCCGAAAAAATCCGCAAGATAACGGAGCCAACGGGAAAATCTGCAAGATAGGGGGTGACAAGATAACATCGCAGGGGGTGTACTGACTATTCACAAATTAAAGTTTTTGACGGCCCACTGCGCAGTTATCCGGTAGGGCCATGCGTGGGCCCTCTCGTGATGTTATCCAGCAGGTTTTTACCCAAGTGTTTACTATTTCGCCTACGCCCTGCGAAGTTATCCAGCACCCTTCGGGCAGCCTTCATAATTATCCTTAAACTTTTTTAATAAATACCCTTTTTGTCTTAAATCTTTGGCTACTCAATTTTAGCTATTAATAAATTACTAATTCATATATTCCGGAATGATTGAAAACGGTTCAAATTCAATTTTAAACTTCAAAAAAAAACAATGCCGGATAGCAGAAAGTTTCTGCCAGAAACTTCTGAGGAATTTACCACTTAATAATTGTTTGCCGCCTAACGGCACGCGCGGTTTTTTTTTTTTGAGAATTTTCCATAATATGTTTGAGAAAAAACTGCCGCATAATAACACGAGCGGGAATTTGTCACAAACTATTTGTCCTTTAATTTCGAAATTGTGCAGCTAGTAGGCATCCTATGCAGTTGTCCGGCACGTTTTTTTTTTCGTAAAACTTACCGGATAACGGCGCGGGGGTGGCACTACCCGAAATTGCAGAAACAGGAAAACGCAGAAACCGGAAAACGCAGAAACCGGAAAACGCAGAAAATTTTTATTCAAAAGATTATTTCAAATCTCGTATTAAAAACGTAATAAAAAATTAATAATTGTTATATAGCAATAAACGAAGATTTAAGAATTTTCTGCGTTTTCCGGTTTCTGCGTTTTCCTGTTTCGCCGTTTTCCGGTTTCTGCGTTTTCAGGTTTCTGCGTTTTCCGGGACTTCTCAACTCGGAAAACGCAGAAAACTTTCTGCGTTTTCCAGTTTCTGCGTTTTCCTGTTTCTGCGATTTCGGGTAGTGCCGCGGGGGTGTACTAGGTACTCTAGAAATAGTAAAGACTCTAGCTAGATCTCAGTACTAGATTTGATAGTACTGTTTTGATTTCAAGTCAAGTTATATTTTTTTTAATTTGATCTAACCTAAATCTAACACAGACGTTTATTCCGAATCCTAAATGGTATAATTAAGTCCCCTGCAGTTCATGATGACAGAGACATAGAGATACCAAGACGTCCGTTAGCTGACCACTCAAACACGTATTTTTCACCTATCAAATGCAGCCCTTCTTTGGATCTTGTAAACAGGTAAACAATAACATATATTTCCAAACTGCTAAAACCGGCCCATGGAATGCGGGTTTATCTGGCCACCTGTGCATTTAGTATACACCCGCTGCGAGTTTATCCAGCCAATTTTTCCGGTTTCATCGGTTTCGGTGAACTTTTATGTAAAGATGTACAATTTAGAGATTTTCAAAAAAAAAAATCTAATCAGTCAAAATATTATTTAAACAAAATANGGTTTCTGCGTTTTCAGGTTTCTGCGTTTTCCGGGACTTCTCAACTCGGAAAACGCAGAAAACTTTCTGCGTTTTCCTGTTTCTGCGATTTCGGGTAGTGCTCTCATAATACAGCCCCAAGTATAATAAACCGAAATTTGCTTTGTCAAACAAAAATACCGAATGTAAAAAATCAGTAAATTCATATGATTTTTTCTCGTCAAAAAAAGCTGTCAACTGCAATTTATTGAGAAACTGAAAAAAGTTGGTTTCGAAATAATGAGTCATTCTGAATAGATGGATTGAATCGATTTGTCCCACGCTCGGCTCCCATTGGCTGAGAAAAATAATATTTTTCTTCGCACATCGCAAGTAATTTATCGTTTTTTTTTTCTTTATTTCCTTTAGAAATCAAAACTTACTATCCGACTACAATTGGAGAATAAAAAAATGAGAGAATGAACGAATCCCAGGCAACTCTGTTGCGCGCATTGGGCGACAAATTGTACGAAAAACGCAAAGCGGCCGCGCTCGAGGTTGAAATTCGCGCGCGAAACGCGGTTCAACATAAAAACGTCAGTTAAGTTCAATAAATAGAAAATCGATTCTCAAAAGAAGACTTACCTAATAAGAGGCGCGAAAAGAATTGTATTTCTCCAAATAAGGCTCACTATCGCCTAATAAGGGGCACTTTCGGAGAAATTTAATTTCGCTTTATAAGGGTCCCTAAAAAATCAGGCTATCGCCTAATAAGAGTATTTATCATGAAGAAATATTATTTCCCCAAATAAAGGTTGCTAATTGTAGGATTTTCGCCTTCTGGGGCTGCCGCAGTGGGGCACAGTCAAGAAAATTCGTTACATTTTAATACTCTCTAGCGCCCTAAAATTTGTGCAAAATGTAATGGTTTCATGTTTTCCTTGAGATTTTAACTTATTTATCTAAAAATAGGACAAATCTACTGCAATTTACGCCCTATAACATAACCCCTAACCAGTTATCTTCCCAAAATTAGGTTGTCATGACACTGTTTGGACCAAAACGCGATTTCAATTATTTTAACACTTTTTCAGCAAAACATAAGATAACTGGTAAGATGGTGTAGCCTCAAATGTGGCATGTCAAAATGTTACGAATATGCCGCATGCTATTCGTAACATTTTGACACAGCCCGTAAGCAAGTTACCCACTATTTTTCAAGTCACCAAAATAAATTTCAATTATATTTTTGAACTTTTGCAAGTGATGCAACAAAACTGCTGAACGATTTATCAAATGCATATCATTCGTCCACATCGTTAAATTTGCGTAAAGGTGTTTTGTTGGCCCTTGCAGCCGCGGCGATTGGTTTCGGAAAGCAGTCTTCCCCTTATTTAAAAGAACTGCTCGAACCCATACTACATGCCGCCGCCGAGTCAGACTCGCGATTGCGTTATTTTGCATGTGAGGTCAGGTTAAAAGTTAAATTAAATTCGGGAGGCTATCGCTCTCTCGATTCGCAGGTCTTTCTCGATGTGCACTTTTTTACGAAAACTTGTAAATACCTATCGATGTGCGTCTTTTTACGCCATATTGTCCGTGTGTACAACGAGTAATGTCTTTCTCGATGTGCATATCTCTCTCGATATGCAAATCTTTCTTGATATGCACATTTTTCGGTAATCCGAAATGCACATGGAGAGAACGCCAAGTAAGAGTAAGTTTCGAAAAAGACGAAACTCATCCTTACTTGTACAGGCGGTATTACATTTGTGGCATGAAAATGACGTTTTACAAAAAAAATCAACTTATTTGGGTACTTAACTCTCAGGGGGAAGGGCTTTTTGATAACCCGTAGGGGAAAATTGTGTGCACGTATGCACACGCTTAAAAATTCACAATAATTCGTAATAATTCTGGTAAAACTGGTAAAGCCAAGTTGTAGAGTTCGTCAAACTATGTCGATCTGACTATTAAGAAATTGATTTGGGCCACCAGGGCCCCCTAGAGAGCTGTTTGAAATATCCAACCTACGCAAAAATACCGTCAATCGAATTTTCTCGAAAAGTTAAGGGGGGGTCCCTTACACCAATACCAATTCTGCCCTACGGGGCCTTCTTATGCCTTAAATCGACGAAAAACCAAGTCGTGTGCATATATGTATCGTATGCATACACTTCCCCCTGCGAGTTAAGCTGTGAAAACAGCGTTTCTTATTGGGGGGTGTAATAACAACGATTTTGTGTTTTATTTGGGTGAGCGATTGTATATGGAAATGTAGAAAACAACAAAAACTGGTAACTACTAATTCTGAACCTGGAAAAGGCCCTGTACAATGTGACCAAGGCGGTTCGTACGCTGCTCATAACGGAACATTTTAACAATTTATTTGTGACGGTTTCCCGCCTAAACTCCGACCCGGACCAAAATGTCCGTAGCGGGGCCGAATTGCTCGACCGTTTACTCAAAGATATCGTCACCGAGTCAAATAAAGCGCCGAAAATTGGTGTATTATTGCGGGAGCGGATTTATGTGCGCGACGGTAATGGGCGGTGTTTTGTTGCGGGTTGGATAGCGCACTTGAGCGGCAACCCGCATGCCGGAATTTCAGATGTTTTACCCGCAATTGTTGACGGGCTATTTCAGGCATTATCAGACAAATCCAAGGAGGTCCAGCGTCAAGTTCAGGATTCAAAATTATAAGTTAAATTTAGCCTATTTATGTTTAAGAGTATAATAAAAATCAAAGAATTGGCCTCTACTGCCGGTTTTTCGCAAAAACTCTGCGTTAAATCTTAGCCTGATTTTAATATTTGTTTTCTAGATTGTTTCAATTGAGCGTAAGTAACATAAGAAAGATTTTAAATGTAATACATAAGAAAGATTTTAAATGTAATACATAAGAAAGATTTTTTTACTGCCTTTTCATAGGCAGTGACAATTAGGCACTAATCAAACGCACAGTACAAATTTTATTATCCGAAATTAGGCACCGGTACATTTCATAGAAAGCACAAGTTCATTTACATTAAAAACGCTTGTTAAAACAAATGTTTAACGTTTTATGGGAAAAGGCAGCGGCTTTCCGAGAAACCGTTTTTGGGGTAATTTTACTAATATCGCAGTGATTTTCAAACGCGAAAAAAATAAATAATGTTACCACTTTTTGGTAACGTTTGACAGCGCATCTGATTTTTCCCCAAGGTTGTTTTATTCGAATAAATTTTTATCTTCCCAAAACTTTTTCTCCGAAAGACCGAGGTGCCCATAAGATATAATACTCTCTACTTAAAGCAAGTTTGGAATCCATAGGAAGTGCAAAACGCCCTAGAGTCAGCGATATTGGAGACGGAGAGGTCCGATATTGCGCAATTGATTCCGATTGTGGCCAATCAACTTGAACTAGTGCAAAATGAAGAAAACAAGTGGCTTATTCGATATTCGGCACTTTTGTGGCTTCGCAAATTGTTACCGCTCTCAACTACCGCATCAGTTAAATCATCACCAGTCTGCCTTCAAGCATTATTTAGCCGCGGATTTAACTCTTATATCATATAAGTTATATGTCAGCTCGGCCAAAAACTTCCCATACGAAAATTAGTATTGGTCAAAAAATATTTGAGAAGGAATTTTAAAAGAACGGGTTGTATTTTCCATAAAATCATGTTATTAGCATTAAAACGCAAGTTAATTAACTCCGTAGTAGTAGTTAATTAACTGCGTAGTAGTAGTCGACTACTTAATTGACTGCTGTGCGCCCGTCTGTGCAAATATGCACAATTTCAACCACAATTTCAAAATTCCAAACAATAATTCTAAACTCAAATTGTAGTTTGCTCGTTCAATTCTAGAGAATAAAAAAAGGCACGCACGGTGCGTGACGCACCAGTTAAATTCAACGAGGTCACTCGCAAGAGTTAAGAACAAATCTGGTGTTTTAAAACTTGGTCCTGTTATTTCGCGATTGTCGTGTTGTACATTTTGCAAATAATTATGTAAAAGCAAACATATGGCTTGTTTAAATATTAAATTTCGTGTTTTTGTTTTCTAAACGAAGATTTTTAATATAAATTTAAGCACGTTAAATATTTTTAAATTCGTCAAAAAAGCCTTCAACCTATCGAGAATGAAGCGGTGGGCGACGGAACACCAGGTAGGCTTTCCATTTTTTTTATAAATTATCCGAACCATTAGTTTTTCAGTGCGTAGGGAGTAAAATGGAAAAAACAATATAGAGTTTTTGGGATCAGTGAATCGAGCTCTATGTCCTAGTATGTTTATTTATTTGATTTAAGCACTTTTTTGATATCCAAGTTTTCCAAGCGTTCACTTTAGTACCTACATTTGTACTTTAGTACTCGAAATTGCGACTTTTTTATTTTCATCAACCAAAAATGGTTTCATAGAACTACATTTTTCAAAATCAGCTTCGGAAAGCCTAACACCAGGTGTCTTAAAAGAGCGTCAGAGAGCTATTGAAGTGAATGAGCTGGCGATTCAGGTCGACCAGCTTCTCAAGACTGCCGTTGCCGAATGTGCCAAAACTGAACAGCTCGTCATGCTCCTCGAAGCTATCACCACAGTTTTGGAAAGCTCAAAAACCTATCGGAAGAAATTGGACGCATTTATTTGGTTAGAGCATATTCTGGATAACAACAAGGATAATATACAGGATGAACTAGGAATGTTTTTAAAATCAATTTGTGTTAATTTTGTATTTATCTTCCGCTAACACCTTCTCTAACTTAATCGGCATTTTTTTTCGTAGAAAAAGCTTTTCACAGACTCCAAAAACTTGAAAAAAATTTAAGTCGAAAAAACTAACAGTAGACAAAGCTTAGTAGAAAATTTTTAGATATTTACTCCGAAAAACTTATTCTCCGACAAACTTTTCTCTGAAAAATGTTTTGTTGCATTTTCACTGAAAAATATTTTGTTGCATTTTTTGTGAAAAATGTTTTGTTGCATTTTATCCAAAAAACATTTGCTCTGAAAGATAGCGGTGTTCACTAACCAAAAACCTTTTAATACGTTTTCACCAACAAAACGCTTCACAGGAAAATAATAAGTCTGAAAAAAGTTCACATACAGCTTGCTTCATGAGGCTGTTTTGTCTTAGAAAAAATATATGAGGTTTTTTGGCCAACAGTAACTGTGGATGGTCCGAAATATATACCAGTATATAGACTTGAATTTTTATTTAAAAGCTTTTAAGCGTCACTTTTATATCGAGTGATTCAATCCGTCATAATGAGCGAAGAAGAAGTACGACTGAAGGGGTTAGACTGTCTCGCGAAAATGGCTAACCTGTCGCCCGCGAGTTTTGATTTGTTCATTGAAGCGCTGATTAATGCGATTCAGTCAGTTGAGGAGCACGATGATCGAAATCGGGTGGCTTGTATTTTGCGAGAACTTTGTTCGCGACTTAGTGGCGAGACAATATTTTGTTCGCTAAGTCTAAAACTATCGACTTTAGAGATGACGAAGCAGACGATTAGCATTGTACAGGTAGAGTTTTTTTACTTGTCCTGCGAGATAAACCAGATTCCGGTAATGCGATAATTTACTGGAAAAATTGTTGTTTGACGAAACATATGAAATCGGCGGTCAAATATACAGGTTAAAAACTGGTTTAAGTCTAATAATATCAGTTTCCTATTAGGAAACTTAAAGCGGTTTTCGGTGACAACCGGGTATTTCGACAAAACCTTAGTTCTATCCTATTTTTGGGAGTTAAATCCCATTTTTAGGTTTTGAATTCGATTTTGGGTCAATTATCGGTTTTCATTGATTCTAAGGTAAACCGAGGCCAAAGATTCCAAACCTGAAACTTGTTTTTCAAAATGATCGACAACATTCCGGCAATCGTCGGCTTTTTGATAAAACACGGTGATTTTTTTATGTCGTGTTAATTCTTTATCATAGGCCTTACCTCAGTCATTTGATTTTTCGTCAGAACTAGTAAAGACAACTCTACCAAAGTTATTAAATCTCCTAATTGCAACCTCACCCCAACTTTTTTCACTGCGAAACAGCTTACAAGAAAGTGACAGCCAATCAAAACTATTTATTTCTTTGTGGTCGTGTTGGACGCAATGTCCGGTAGCCTCACTATCATTGGCCTTACTTGGTAAACGATATACATTAGCCTATCAGGTAAGTTTAACTCTAGCATGCCCATTGTAATCCCCCTTTGCGCCATCCAAAGGCTCAATTAGGGACTGATTTTAGAATACGGAATAATTTAAGGTACATGTAAATTTGTTACACTATTATTTTTAACACACTTTTTTGACAGTTATTTTTAACAAGATGTATTGGAACACCAAAAATGTAATTTTTTAAGTCGATTTTTTTTAATCTTGTAAGAGATTTTGTGTTAAAAATGTCATTATATGAGATGCATGTAAAATTTCACCTTATAAAAGTAACAGAAAAACAACATTTTAACTCCTAGACGGTCAAATTACTTTCTCGAATGAACCTGACAAAATCACATCTTCTGGAGTTTGACCGACTTATTCAACTTCTCGAATCTCCTGGATTCACGTCGCTTCGATTTGAATTACTCGAAAGACCGCCTACACTTTTAGCAACTCTTCACGGCCTTCTCATGCTGCTTCCTCAGGAAACGCTCTATATGTTTTTTGATAAAATCATGTCGTATTTTGCATTGCCCAAATATCTGGAATACAACGTTAGAAATTACAGTAGGGTGCGTGATAAGAGACAGAGTAAAACGAACGTTTGTGCTAATAAGAGACGAATGTACTTAATAACGGACGCTTTTTACTCGAACACCAATTATTGGTCCAAATGAGTCACGTTGTCTCTCATGAATACTATTTCCATATTTTTAATTCAGCAAACCGTCCCTTATTAAGCTCCCCCCCGAATATTTATTTTGATTCTCGAAAATAACCGCCCTATTAGGTTGAATTCTTCTACTGTATATGGTAAGTACTTTATTAGTCAACGGTGATTTGGGAATTGGCCACATGAGCCTCATGTGAGCCTCATGTCATGAGGCGCCATTAATCAGCCAATTCTATAGTTTGGGCGTCTCTCGTGGCCGGATTCGCGTAATCCAGTAAACCTTTCACATATAGTTAAGTGTTTGCAACAAAAATCGTCTCTTTTGTCATAATATTTTCGAGCTTTTTTAAGTCAAAAGCGTTCGATTTATTACTCAAGCGACTGTCGGTTGTACCTCGGGAACCAATCGTGCCGAATTTGGACTTAACTCCCGTGGATAGTAATTTACTGCTTCAATTAACTGAACGAATTCAATCCTTGACCCGTTGACGCCAGGTGACTCAACCTTCCGTATGTGCAATTCTTCATTTATCTGTAACTTTTGCGCTATTTAAACATAGCCAATTCATACCAAAGAAAATAAATTGATCACAAATCGCCCGATATTTAACAACTTAGGGGAGACCTGTATGTATTTAATACTATCCTAGCACTGAATTGAGGGCACCGTCTGATTCGGTCTATTTTCTTTTGTGGCGAAAGGGTAATCCGCCGAAAATTCTCCATTTTTGGCCAATGAGAATGTTCAAAAGGCGAAAATTTCGGCGGATTAACCTTTCGGGACAAACGAAAAAATACCGATTCAGATGGTTCCGGATTGAGGCCCTGATTCGAGGCACAACCTCTTTTAGGCGAATACAGAAAAGGGCTAAAAATGAAAACGCTCTTTTTTTCGTAGACAAAATTTAATTTCTGTATTTTCAGCATAAAAGGGGCCAAAAAATAGTTTACCGAAAAATATACCCGTTTCAGGTTTCAGTCTTTCTTTTTCGCCCAAATCAGGTGGTGCCTGATTCACCATCAGGGCGATTTTTTTTTTAATGTACGCGAGTCAAAGGTTGGAAAATTTATCGCGAAAAATTAACGTAAGATTCACTTAAGGTCAATATGTTACATACAGGTGCGCCCTCTGATTTTGTTTTATGTAAAAAAGTCTTAACTTATCAGGTAAAGAGGTTTATTTGAGTAGTAAAAATTATTTGCGAGTAAAGAAGCCAAGACGTGCAGATTCGGCAAAGATATCTTCAGTTGCTATGCCTTTATTAAGTTCGCCTTTGCGCGCTGCTTCTGCGAATATATCTTCAGAAGTTATGTCAGCTGGAAAAACATCCAGTTCCACTCGAGATTCTAGATAATCTTCCTTGACGTTATCAGCTTCTGGTGCAGATACTGAACTTTCGTCTGAAATTGGGTTGCGAATATCATACATTTTTACGTAAATTCGCATATTGAAGTGATTTTTTAGATTGTTTTTTTTAGTTAACCGGGAACACCTATGCAAACAGGACTATAAATCCAAATTGTCCCACTTTCTGAGGTAGATTCTTATTCAGTCAACGGTGATACGCGAATCTGGACACGAAAGACGCCAAGGAGCAACCATGCTCAGTAGCCAATCAACGATTGCGAGTTTTTCCGAGCCCTCTTGTAAAATACCGTATGGGGACTCTCTGGTTCTGAGGCTTCGAGCAATTTTCCTATGATTTGCAACGGTATTATGACGTCACCCTCAGAGTCAGAGCGTTCCCATACGGTATACTCGCGCCCCTGATTGGCTATTCAATGATGTTTTTGGCGTCTCTCGTGTTGGGTTTATCGTAGCACCAGTGTTTGATAAACTACCACAGTTAGTATGGCTCCCTACCAGGCCAGTTTGGAAAACTTAATGAAAAAGTTCTGAAAACTTTTTTACTCTTCCCTAAAAATTGGCAACCCGTCCCGAAAGTGCCAGCGGAAATAGAACTAGTTCGTTTGGGCACAGTTGATTCCGAGATAGCTAGTTCAACTGCGCAATCTTTCTGCTCACTTGTCGACATTGTTCGTGTGGTAAAAGTAGAATCTGTTTCGATAACGTTAACCTCCTCGGTTATTTCGGTCGTAGAAACAGTACGTGTAGCACAAACGCTTTCCGTCACGGACGTTCGACACTCGGTACTAATATAATCGGATGTTGTAGAGACAACTTTCAGGTCACTTTCTTTTTTCAATTCTCCAAAACTACCGACATATTCACCTTCGGACGATGACTCAGGAGGTTCGAGTGCTGAAATAAACTTCTTGTTTATTATGGAATATTTAACTTTTAGAGCCCAAATTCCCGATAAATTGGCCAAATTGAGAACGCGCTCGATACGGCCCCCAACTTGGGGGCCCAAGACCTAAAAAAGCCGCTTTTCGAGATAGAATGTTTCCAAAGACCTAAAAATGAGCACTTTTGGGCCATTAAGCACGGCCTTGATAGGAGTAAGAACTGTAGTTTTCTGTAGTTATAAAGGCCTTTGTACACTAGAAGTTCTATTGAGCGTTTGACATAAATTTCCGTTGTTTTCTTCCGTATTTTCTAGAGGGCAAAACTCGAGTTTTTACGCACATCAAAAACTCGAATAATCCTTTCTAGATAATACGAGACGAAAAAACGGCGGAAATTCATGTTAAACGTTGAGTTAACGTTGAGTCTAGAACTCACAGTTTTTAAACCAACTGTGTCAACTTTTTTTTTGAAACAAAACGAAAAAATATTCTCAATTTTCAAAGAACCATAAAATCCTATTGAGAGTTATCTTTTTTACGATTATTGTCATCAGTTAATTAATAAACTATTTAATAGTATTTTCAGTTTTGGTGAGTTACAATTACCAGATTTTATTGTTTTGTACTTCTTAGCGCCTCAAAATAATACTCTAATTGGCGAAAAAGCTTATTATTGTCTAGAGTATAATGTTTTTGATAATACAGTCTTTACTCCCGAAAAGGACGTTTTTTTACGTACGTGTATCTTATAACTTATGGGCCATAACTTATGGCCCATAACGGACGCGTTTTCGTCAAAAGTGGTTGACAGATGATACTTTATACACCGCTTAAGGGTTTATCCGGCCACTTTCACCTTCCAAAAATGGCCGGATAAACCCTCACCCGGCCGGATAAACCCCTAGGGCGTGGGCGGAATAGCTGAAAAATGCGCAAAAAATGGTGGCCGGATAAGCGAACGAGCGGAGAATTGCGCAATTTATTAGTTTCATTAAGCGACCGGCCGGATAAGCAAACGAGCGGGAAACTTTCTAGAAACGATCATGTAACTCATTTTTTGACCTCGCATTACGTAAATTTCACTGTCAAAAAACATTGTTTTAGCATACCATACTGTGGATATGGTCGATAAAAGAAAAACGGAAAAAGGCAAGTAGCAAAATTGCCCAAAAAACCCATTTGCCAGAATAAACTAAAAGCACAAGTGGCCGGATAAACCCTCACCCGGCCGAATAAACCCTCAGTGCGTGGGCGGGATTGGCGAAAAACTTTTGGGAAAAAAGTGGCCGGATAAGCGCACGAGCGGGCAAAGTGGCCGGATAAGGGGGGGCCGGATAAACCCTTAAGCGATGTAATATACTTTGTGGACCGATTCTTCCTCACGGTGGGAAACGTCCCTTACGGGAGTGAATACTGTATACGTTTAAAAATTAAACATACATATTCGAGTTCTGGTTTTCGTGGTGGACGTTTGATCTTGAGAGTAACGCTCAGTATTTTTTATAATTTGAGTTCTTAGTTGTTCAGCATGCTGACATCTATTTCGATTTAAAACAAACTCTGGGCAACTTTCGGACATGCCTATTTTGTGCAAAAAATCTAGGATGATCAAAGCGAAATACGGTATTCATGATACAAAACGTTAATAATAAAAGATTATAAATAATGTGAATGTTATAAATAATGTGGAATAGTGCTTTACTGCTGGTAAGAGCCGTGATGAAAATGTTGAAAAGATAAATTTTCGGTAATTCCAACTTTAAAGGCTAAAAATGGCTTCTTCGAAGCGGTTTATCACGTTGAAGATTGCCCATTATGGTCGACCCAGCACAAAGGGACTACCGAGGCAGAATTTCAACAACAGTAGTGAAAAACTACATGTATGCTGTACTATGTATATTATATGAACATTATGAAAAATACATATTTTCATTCATCTCAAAAAAATAGGGTGAATTTCATCGAAAACGGGATAACTATAATGCATTTTTGAATTCTGCATCGAACAGCCAAACATTTTTTGATTTGTTTTCTGTTGCTTATCGTTTATATCCTTCCTCAATAAAAAAACAAACAAAAAAACAATCGCTATAAATCGTCCAATTGTACCAAACTGACATTCACTTGTCAAACTACAAGCGGACACCCACCGCATCTTTATAATCAGCCAAAATCTGTCAAGCTAAAAACCATTTGTCAAGAAGTATTTAAAAAGTCATCCACTCTGGTCACCCTAGATTATGCCGTTTTTCGAGTGCACATTCTCCACATTTTGAACTGGGCTTAATTTTGCATTTTGATATCAATTTTCCGCACATTTTTTTTCTCTTATTATAAAAAGATTTATTTTCCAAACTCTTTCTTTGGGAAAAAAGGATACTAATCGAAAAAAATGTGCTGAATTGAAAGTGTCATAGAAAAAAATATGTGCCAAAGTAAACTTCAGAGATTCTCCGACTCAAATCATTTATTGATCGATTTTAACGAGAACAGATGATTCACTCAAAGTGAACTTCAAACATGGTTTCAAATACGTTACGCTATTTTAGTACAGAAACCTATAATTAATACAGTCCCGACGTTCTTAAACTGCTTATTGCGGTTCTGAAAAACGTGCGAATCAAGGCAATCGTGCACATCTAGGCGGTCGGTCATCGTGGTACATTTTTTTTGTTTTTTGGGTTGTCAGATCACTTTTACGTTGAATTTTCGGATTCAAACGGTACATTTTGTGTCGATGAAAAATTTAGGAGTCTGTTTTTTTATTTTTATCTGTTTTCCGACTTTGTAATCGATTAATCTATGTTAGTTTTCACTCCTGTTACATTTAATAGAATGGAACAGCATAAAAAATGTATTTTTTATGCCCGGACGGAGAAACCTCCGTCATATGTGTTTGAAGGTTAAAGCCCAAATACCCGATTAATTGCCCAAATTAAGAACGCTCTCGTTACGGCCGCAAAGACCTACTATTAAACCCGCTTTTCGAGATAAAATATTTCCAAGGGCCTAAGAATGAGCACTTTTGGGACATTAAGCGCGGCCTTAATAGGAGTAACAACTGTAGTTTTCTAGAAGTTCTATTCAGTGTTCTACATGAATTTCCGCCGTTTTCTTCCATATTTTCTAGATTTTTTACGCCCTTCAAAAACTCGAATACTGCTTTGTAGAAAATACGAGACGAAAAAACAGCGGAAATTCATGTTAAACGTTGAGTAGTGTCCAAAGGCCTTTATCTTCAAAACTCTAGTCTAGAACTCACAGTTTTTTTAAACCAACTGTGTCAACTTTTTTTTTGAAACAAAACGAGAAGAAAAATTGTTCTCAATTTTCAAAGAACCATAAAATCCTGTTGAGAGTTATCCTTTTTTACGATTATTGTCATCAGTTAATTGATAAACTATTTTATAGTATTTTCAGTTTTGGTGAGTTACAAATACCAGATTTTATTGTTTTGTACTTCCTAACGCCTCAAAATAATGCTCTAATTGGCGAAAAAGCTTATTATTGTCCAAAGTATAATGTTTTGATAATACAGTCTTTACTCCCTAAAAGAACGTTTCTTTTACGTACGTGTATCCTATAAGTTATGGCCCATAACGGACGCATTTTCGTCAAAAGTGGTTGACAGATGATACTTTATAATGTACTTTGTGGACCGATTCTTCCTCACGGTGGGAAACGTCCCTTACGGGAGTGAATACTGTATACATTTAAAAATTAAACATACATATTCGAGTTCTGGTTTTCGTGGTGGACGTTTGATCTTGAGAATAACGCTCAGTATTTTTTATAATTTGAGTTCTTAGTTGTTCAGCATGCTGACATCTATTTCGATTTAAAACAAACTCTGGGCAACTTTCGGACATGCCTATTTTGTGCAAAAAATCTAGGATGATCAAAGCGAAATACGGTTTTCATGAAATTTACAAAACATTAATAATAAAAGGTTATAAATACAGTCCCTACTCCCAATACGGACGTTTTTGATTCTCGAAAATAGAAATATTGGGAGTAGGGACTGTAATGTGAATGTTATAAAAAATGTGAAGTAGTGCTTTACTGCTGGTTAGAGCCTTTTTATAATGAATTTCGGCGCCGCACAAAAAGTGTCGAAAATGTTGAAAAGATAAATTTTCGGTAATTCCAACTTTAGAGGCTAGAAATGGCTTCTTCGAGGCCGTTGATCACGTTATAGGGTGACCCTCACCGATAACGAGATTATATACACCACCTAACCATTTGACTTAACACCATTTGGCTTAACAGTTTGCATTTGACTTAACAGTTTGCATTTGACTTAACAGTTTGCA
>SCLG01000162.1:280056-327978 GCA_004367875.1 Oikopleura albicans | reverse complement strand
TGGCTTAACAGTTTGCATTTGACTTAACAATTTGCATTTGAATTAACACCTTTTTTCGGAAAAAAATGTGTTAAGTCAAATGGTTAGGTGGTGTAATTATAATGCACTTTTGAATTCTGCGTCGAACAGCCGAACTTTTTTGATTTTTTTCTGTTGCTTATCGTCTATATCCTTCCTCAATAAAAAAACAAACAAAAAAAACAAACAATCGCTATAAATCGTCCAATTGTACCAAACTGAAATTCACTTGTCAAACTACAAGGGAACACCCACCGCATCCTTATAATCCGCCAAAATCTGTCAAGCTAAAAACCATTTGTCAAGAAATATTTAAAAAGTCATCCACTCTGGTCACCCTAGATTATGCCGTTTTTCAAGTGCACATTCTCCACATTTTGAACTGGGCTTAATTTTGCATTTTGATATCAATTTTCCGCACATTTTTTCTCTTATTATAAAAAGATTTCTTTTCCAAACTCTTTCTTTGGGAAAAAGGATACTAATCGAAAAAATGTGCTGAATTGAAAGTGTCATAGAAAAAAATATGTGCCAAAGTAAACTTCAGAGATTCTCCGACTCAAATCATTTATTGATCGATTTTAACGAGAACAGACGATTCACTCAAAGTGAACTTCAAACATGGTTTCAAATACGTTACGCTATTTTAGTACAGAAACCTATAATTAATACAGTCTCGGCGTTCTTAAAGTGCTTATTGCGTTTCTGAAAAACGTGCGAATCAAGGCAGTCGTGCACATCTAGGCGGTCGGTCATCGTGGTACATTTTTTTTGTTTTTTGCTTAACTAGGTTGTCAGATCACTATTTTCATTTTTATTTTTTTTAATTTAACATTTGGAAGTCTTGGCAGCCTTGTTAGTTTTGCTGAAAAAGTGCAAGGCAGTCGTGTAAATCAAGAGACTGCACATCAAGGCTGTCGTGCAAATCACGAGAGTGCACATTAAGAAGGTCGGGGCTGTAGTATAAAATGACAAACTTTCTCTGTACCTTTTTAGTGTTTAAAAATCACATACCGAAAAAGCGCGTAATGCGGCCGAAATCTATCTCGATAAGGCAAATATTTTGTAGGTTGGGGCAAAAATAGGCAATTTGCTAACGATATGTCACATATCATATGTGGTATTAAAATATTTTAGCAGTTAAAATTTGACGATGAGATAACATTTGAGAATACATTTGTTTAACGAAAGCACCCGCGTGTTTTTTGCGAAAACCCGCGATGTCAAGTTAAACAACTGTAAATGCATAAATACTTACCATTTTCGATAACCGTCAAATCACTTTCGGTAGGTTCACTGTCTGTACTGCAATTCTCTCCCGCATCTTCTTCAATAACCTCTAACCCGTAAAGGGTCATATTATCTGTCATATCCAAGGTGCCCGTAAATGGCTCCATTTTTCCTTCAATTTTTTCGATTTCATTTTCCGATTTCGTTAAAAACTCATCGGCCTCTGTCAAACGCTTCTCGCCTAAAATTTCCAAAACATAATCATTTAAATCTTCAACTCTTTCAATCAGTGGCTGAAAAGCGCGACCATTCTCGGATAAAATCTTGATTTTTTCAAAATTAGTCATTTAGTTTTTTTAATAATAAATCTCACAAATACAAAATCGCTGGCGCAAATAAAAAAAAATACTATTACAGTTGAACTCAAGCTATTTACGACGCGCGATTGTTTTGGTAATAATCTATCAATGACGGTAAAAAAAAGTCCCCGTGGTTCTTGACACAGAGTTTTTGACCTTGTGATTAATCAAGATTGATTTGGAACTTTCACAGAATTTCCTTTGATTTAACTGTTTATTGACAAAAGAGCAGAAAGACACGAAAAGTGATTTACAATTTCCTGAGTGATATGTACTCCTAGAAACATAAGTAGTTTGTACAAAAAATATGTTAAAGATACACCAACTAACCAGTTATCTTAACAACTGTTTTGCTAAAAAATGTTAAGATAATTGATTTTGTCAAGATAATGGGATAGGGAATTTCGTTACTTAAATGAAAATGAACTCCTCTTTCCTCAACAGAGCGCGTTTCGGTTAAATCAAGTTCCGGTAAACCGTAAATTGACATCCGGTCACCGGTTTTTATACATTTATACCTCTTATTAGACGCAACATTTGCCGTGTGTAATAGATTTTTTTTTGAAAATTGGATTACTCGGCTTCGACCGATTTCATCGAATACGAGCGTTATATAAAGTCCGCACCATTATTTTTGTTTTATAGATTAACTGTTTTATAGACTGGCCTTCACTCTAGAAAAATGTTTAAAAGACACTATTTTAAAAATTGACTTGACCTCAGTGCCTGAAAAAACTGACTTGACCTTAGACTAAGGTCAGCAATTTGCTGATACGACTGATCCAATTTTTTAAAATCTCTCTTTATCTCAATTATTAAGTGTTTTTTTTTGTCATTTTCGTTATATTGTATGTCAAAATATGATATCCTTGATATCAAACATATTGAAATTTATCAAATTTTACTTTTAAAATAGATCAAATCTAGAAAAAAGGGCCTAAATTCACGTAAGTTAACAGTTTTGTCAACTTTTGACAAAAAAGCCTAAATTCACGTAAGTTAACAGTTTCTAAAAAGTTTTCCAGCACTTCCGCCTACGCCCTACCCACGTAAGTTAACAAAATTCACGTAAGTTAACAAAATGCACGTAAGTTAACACCTTTTTTTCGAAAAGTTTTGTTAACTTACGTAGGTAGGTGGTGTATAACTATTTTTCTTTGAAACAAAAAAAATGAATATGAATAGCTAAAAAAATTATTTAATTTTAATAATACACCGGGTGCGTAGTTATCGGGCGTCCAGTTCTCGGGCATCTTTTGCTGTTATCGGGCGGTTTTCCCCCATATTTTTGGATATAAATGATCAAATTTCCCGCTCGTGCTGTTATCGGGCACCCTCATACTGTTATCGGGCGTTTTTTTGCATATTTTTACCTTATTCCGTTTCCGCCCTGAGCAGTTATCGGGCGCCCGATTAAAGTTTTTTGTCGCGAAACCCGCCCGATAACTGCGCACCCGATGTACATTCTAAAAGGCTTCCGTAAACATCTACAGAGGGGTCGCCAAGTAAGGGCCCGCCAAGTAAGGGACAGTTTCTCAAGTAAGGGTTAGGGGTCGCCAAGTAAGGGACGGTTTTTTTTCGAAAAAAAAAATTTTGACGACAAGTAAGGGACACGTGTTGTAAGGTAAGGGATGGTTTTTTCAAAAATAATCAATGAGTCGCCAAGTAATCAATGAGTCGCCAGTTCTGTTTATAATGAATCTTTAGCACACAAATTGAATAAAAACACCTAAAAATTTGAACTTCTTATTGGTAGACTATGGACAAGACTATCAGACAAAAACTCTGGGTGCGCCAAGTAGGGGCCAGGCGCCAAGTAAGGGACGCTTTTTCAAAATAGGAAACCGTCCCTTACTTGGCGACCCCTCTGTACTATATATTCTAGTATATATTCCTAAAATGTCTAGAGTACCAATTATATACATGTGAAGAAGGACAATAAAATTTTTTTGGGCGGCTATGAATGCATATAATTGACTTTTTGCTAATCGCATGGCGACTTCTCATAGAAAGTTAGTAATAAAGTCCAAGCGTGTTTCTCTAATACAATTTGTACACACAAAAATGTCCCAAAAACAAAATGAATTCCACTGATTAGCTTATGATTCATAAATACCTTAAAAATAGTACATTTAAAAAAAAATAAAAAGACAGATTTTCATTACTCCACCGGTTTACAAATAAATGCATTTTAGGTTTTAAACGGTTTTTCAAGATAGTGATAAACTAAGCAATGCTTTAACAGTATTTAATACACAAAAGACGCCGTTAACCGGCCACTTAACTTTTTTTCAAAAAACTGCCCGGTTAACGGGTTTTTGGCTGATTAACGGGTCAATGCGTGGTCGTTTAATAATGTTATTTGTAAAAAAAATTTGGCTCGAAAGTGGCCAGTTAACGTCTCATCCTGAGTGTATTGTATTTTGGATAATTGTTCCTACGGTGAACACAAGTCAAAAAAATAATGAGTTGTGCTAGACTGTCCTCTCGAGCTCAAACATACAAATGTGCTGTCCTTAACCCGTCATCGTTTAATTACTGACCGGTATTAGTACTGTCACCATTACTGGGAAAATTCATATAGATGTTACGAGCAAAACATTTATGGGGAGCGCGTATTTTGGTGCCGAAGCTTTAATGGGTACTCAAAGCTTTTTTTGGTACTCAAACTGCTTTTTGTACTGATTTTTTTTTTGCTTTTCACTGTCACTTTTATTTACAGAAAAATAAAAGATTTAATTGAATAAAAATATTCGTTGTAGGCTTCATCTTTGCATGCTCTAGGCGCCAAATGTGTCCCTCCAATGGCTTGTCCGCGATGGCATTTGGCAAAGCGGAAAATATAAATGTACTCAGTACCAATGGAAATTTTAGTACCAAAGGAAGTTTTAGTACCAAAAGAAGTTTCAATAACTATTGAAGCTTTCGGTACAAAAAGAGACGCTCCTGTATTCTTAATAAAAAAGAGAAGCGCGTTATTATAGATCATACTGTATATATAAACTCTTGAGGAATATATGAGGGTGTTGTCTGTCTGGCACAATCAACTGTCAGATTCTACCGGTACCGTTGTACGGCCGTATACGGTTGCCATTTACTTGAAAATTCGGCTACTGCGGTATAATTCCATATTTCTGTTCAACTACTGTACAGTCTAAAAAATATTTTGTATGAACAAGCAGCTAATTGCCGCACATAAGTGCTTTTTTATGTTCCACTTGTCACGCAGGTGGACTAAGACTGTTAACTTTAAAGTGATTGCAGTGGCCTTTAGTCTTCTTTGTTTGTAAATTGCGATTCCAAAAAAGGGTATGTTAACATCTTGTTAAGACCATGATTTGAATCCCTTGTTTCATGAATCATAAACCAAGGGATTCAAAATTGAATTATGAAATACGACAACTGAATTAACTCGCAAGGGGAAGTGTGTACATATATTCACAGGACTTGGGTTTTCGTCGATTTAAGGCATAAGACGAGCTATACAACTTGGCTTTACCCGTTTTTCTTGAATTATTGTTAAATATTGTGAATTTTCAAGAGTGTGCATATATGCACACAATTTCCTCCTACGGGTTATCAAAAAGTCCTTCCCCCTGAGAGTTAACATGCAACTGTTTTGTTTAGAATCCAATACATTTTTAACAGGTTTATCGGGGCCCTATAAACCAGCAGGACCTTGACAGAATCTCTGAGGCATGGTATGTAAAACCGGTACGATAAATAGGCAAGCACAAAATTGCGCACTAAAAGATTCATGAGAGCCGTAAACCAAATAAAGATACGCGCATGGAAAAATACTACTGTATAAAAGTGCACTTTCGAAAGTTCGGATTTTATTTGTAAAGACCGCTATTGACCCGTCCTTAGGAAACATCCTAATGCGTTACGATATGTTCTTGAAATTTTTACTAATTTATTTTTGTTAAATACAGTGTTTATTATATCCGATGTGTGAGGCAAGATTGTGTTATTGTAAGGGTATTATACACCACCTAACCATCTGACTTAACATGTTATAACACCATTTGGCTTAACAGTTTGCATTTGACTTAACAGATTTCAGTTGAATTAACACTTTTTTGTCCTTTTTTTGTCTTTTTTTTCAGCGTTTCCGCCTACGCACTGTCCATGTGGCTTAACAGTTAGCATTTCACTTAACAATTTGCACATGAATTAAAACCTTTTTTCGGAAAAAAAGTGTGTTAAGTCACGTGGTTAGGTGGTGTATAACGATTTTTTTTTGATTTTTTCGTTCAGTATATTAATTTTTATCATTTTTGTATAGCATTTGCTCATTTTATTCGTCAATTTAGAATTTAAATCTAGAGAAAAAGCCTATTTGCATTTGAGTTAACATTTTTTTTGTTTCAAGTTTTCCAAGGTTTTAACCTAGGCACTACCTATGCGGCTTAACCGTTTGCATTTGACTTAACAATTTGCATTTGAATTAACACCTTTTTTCGGAAAAAAATGTGTTAAGTCAAATGGTTAGGTGGTGTATTTATAATTTTATATTAAACTTATTTTTTACTTTTTTGGTAATCGCATCATCAAACTTAATCCGTGACTACTGTTTAACTTTTGAACACATATCTCTAACAATTCCAAGAAAACGTAATGAGGAATTAATTCCACAATTTCCATTAGCCGCGTTTATTACTCTTTGAAGGTTTATGGTGTGTATTTTTATGTTTTTGTTTATGTTGATTTGCCAAGTTTAAACTTTTGTAAGTTTGGTATGTTATAGTTTAAATCATTGAGTTGACAATATTGGTAACTAAACGAGATGTCTAAAACCGACAGTTACCGGTCAATCTTCGATCATACGAATGTAATAGTGCGAGATTCGACTTTCATTACCTAAATATACGATTTTTTTTATAAAAACATTTTTATGAGCAACGGAAAAAAGTTTAAACCTCTCAAGAGTTTATAATAAAAATATTTGTTGTTTAACTCGGTACTTGTTTAATCATGATATGTATCTCAACAGTCATGCGCATATTGGGTAGCTAGCTACCCATATTCACTTCATTTCTAAGTAAACAGAGAACGGCTTGTGATAATAAAAAACGGACATAAATTACGTTTTTATAGGGGAGAAAAATATTTTTTTAGAAAACTTTTTTTTTCGTTTGGGTCCATGGAGGACGAGAGTAAGAGAAGAAGAACAGGGCTTCAAAATTAAATAATAATCAAAATCTATTCAATGTTTGGCGCGCTAGAGAAAATTGGGTAGCTAGCTACCCCAGATGCGCATGACTGTTATAGTAAACTCGATGCGCATGACTGTTAAGAATTATATTTTATTTAAGTTTATTTTGTACATTTTTAAGGCTGGTTTTCTCTGTCATCTGATTGAATGAAAGGAAACCATACAACGTATCTCCATTTAAAACGTCTCTTAAATGCAAATGTGAAAAAAAAATCCACACTATGTGTTCAGGGGTTAATCTTAACAATACTTGGATTCTTAAAATTGTTACAATATGTTTGTTATTCATAATCTTGTTATTTACGATACAGATGATGCATTTGATGAAATGCAAAAAAATTTGCAAATGTATCATTTCTATCGCATAAATAACTTTTTGACATACCAAATTTTGCAGCTCATTTTGTTTACATTTCAAAAGGATTTTTGAGAACTATTTTTTTTTTATCTTAAAATTGCTTTTTAAGCGTTTTTAATTTGGTGTTAATTTTTATCGAAATTAGTACCCTATTTAATTTTTAATTAGGACTTGAGAAGTTCTAAATTAGAATTATTTGTTCCACATACTACTTAAATAACAGCTATTTAGCGTGAGTCACACCGCAATCTATCTGGTCGAATTAGACGTCTGAAGCGTAATTAAATCTAACAATTTACAATTAGGGTGATCGCGGTTTGGCCTAAAATCAATGTCAGAATATAATATTCTGAAAAAAAAATTATTTTTCGAAAATTACCTCCTGCTGAGAATTTTGATTTTGTTTTTTGTCCAATCAAACAAGTTAAAGCCCGCTAAAAATTAAAAGCCTTTAAAATCTTTAGAAACTCCAACAATGCGAGACTTTAAGAAATCCAAAGTCTAGATTTCTAGAAAATTGACTTTTTGTAAATAGAAGCCGGTTTTTCCCCATTTTAACCCCTAGGAGTTAAAGTTAGGAATTTGTCGCAACCAAATTTATTACTCAGTGAAAATTTTTAAATCAGTTGGTCAAAATTTCAGATTGTTTTGAACGGCCCCAGTTTTTAACCGCGATTACCCTAATAAATTATGATTATTTAAAAACGCGTTTTTTCTATTACACGGGTACATTTTTTAGCATTAAACAGAACGAATCCGATTTACAGAGGTTCTTCTTAAAAGTCATTTCGAAAGTCAACAACTTTCGGTGGAGGCGCCGTTTGGTTGGAATTGGAATTGCAGCCTGGCGTATGCTAAAACAACAAAGTCTTGCTAGTGCCAAGAAACAAAATGATTATATTTTATTAACTTTAATCATAACAATATTACATTGAACAAATTGTTTGAGGTTGCTGCGTTGTTCACCTCTGAGAAAACCACTTTTTTAAATTTTACAAATTTGGCTTTTCGCTTTTTTTGAATTTATTAGTTGCGAGAGAGTGTGTTGAGAGATGTTCTTCAAATGGTTTTTGGTTGTTTTAAAGGTAAGCTAATTTTTAATCCACGAGAACTGTTTTGAAGGCATTAAAAAACAGCTTTTATTGAAAATTGTTTTAAAATTTTTTTGACATAACTCTACTCTGTCTTAAAAAAAAAATTTTTTAAAGTAGTCGACAAATTTCAATTTTCCAATTGTTCCTAAATAAGCAATAATTAATAATAAAAAAATTTTTAATGATTATTATTAATAGACTAAATTATTCTATTCATATTTTCAAATTTTTTCCACGTTTTTTCTATAGCCGGACATTCCGTTTCCGCACGGATTTTTTGAAACTCACATATTATATGTGACAGGTACAGGGGACCGTTTCGAATATTGACTAAAGTCCACTTTTGTCATTTGATTTTTTAAACTTTTTTTTCGAAAAAAAAATGTATCTTTTTTTCAAAAAAATCTCAGGTAGTTTGAATTCTGTCCCTTAGTTTGTTTCATTTAGTAAAAAATCTAATGTATGATGTATTTCATCCCCTTTATCACGAATTTGATAATTACAAATTGTATACTTTATACAACTTGTATTACACAGGGTGCGCCGTTTTGTTTCACAAACATATTCGAAAAAAAAGTGAAACATAACAGCACGAGAGAGAAAATGTTTTTCACTTGCCCTTTTAGAGTCAAGAAATGCTCTCTGTTGGTTAAGATATACCTTTTCCATTTAATTGGCGTATAAAGTATAATAATAATAATAAAAATACCAAACACGTTATCAGTAACTTTTGTTGTTTGAAACCGTAACGTTTCCGTTCAAAGTTATTTAACCCTGGGGCGTTCCCAGCCATTTAAAGGTATTTAATTAGTCTTGTCGTTATGAATCATAACTCTTGCTTGCAACTCTTGATTTAACATGGATAACCACTTGAGGATTTCCACATCTTTACGTGGAGATCTCCTGAAAGGAATATACAAAATAAAATAAAAAAATTTTTTGCGGTACCAATTATATCACACCATCTGTCTACGGAATATAACAAAACGTTCAGGAGAAAACTTTTTCTCAGAAAAGGTGTTTATTTCAATAATTTTGTTAACATTTAATGTTTAAGTTTTTCAAAAAATAACTTATTAAAAATATATAAAAAAAATTCACAGAAGTTAATAGTCCGCTAGTGTCAATTTTTCCACCCACGCAATGTCTACTNTTTTTGACATAACTCCGTCTTAAAAAAATTGTATAAAAGTAGTCGACAAATTTCAATGTTACAATTGTTTCTAAATAAGAAATAATTAACAATAAAAATTATTTTTAATGATTATTATTAATAGACTAAATTATTCTATTCATATTTTCAAATTTTTTACACGTTTTTTCTAGATCCGGACATAATGTTTCCGCACGGATTTTTTGAAACTCACATATTACTATATGTTACAGGTACAGGCGTCTAACATTAAGGGACCGTTTCGAATATTGACTTCCACTTTTGTCATTTGATTTTTAAGTTTTTTTTCCCTTAATTTGTTTCCTTTAGTAAGAAATCTCATGTATGATGTATTTTAACCCCGTTATAACGAATTTAATAATTACAAATTGTATACTTTATACAACTTGTATTACACAGGGTGCGCCGTTTTGTTTCACAAATAAATTAGAAAAAAGTGAAACATAACAAGACGGGCGGGAAAAAGTGAAACATAACGGAGTTGGTCGGTCCCAATTGGGTGAAACACAACAGCGCACCCTGTGTATACAAATTTTAGAAACAACGTTTTTTAGAAACACGCTTGGGCGGTAAAACATTTTTCACTTGCCCTTTTAGAGTCAAAAAATGCTCTCTATTGGTTAAGATGTACCTTTTCCATTTAAAGTTCGTCCTCTGTGGCTAGAAAGTGTTTATTTGTTTTTGGGCGGGAATAAAAGGAACCTTCCCATCTAAAAACTACGAAAAACGCCGAGTAGTTAACTTTACCAACAATTTAAATTGGCGTAAAAAGTATAATAATGATAATAAAAATACCAAACACGTTATCAGTAACTTTTGTTGTTTGAAACCGTAACGTTTCCGTTCGAAGTTATTTAACCCTGGGGCGTTCCCAGCCATTTAAAGGTATTTAATTAGTCTTGTCGTTATGAATCATAACTATTGCTTGCAACTCTTGATTTAACATGGATAACCACTTGAGGATTTCCACATCTTTACGTGGAGATCTCCTGAAAGGAATATACAAAATAAAACTAAAAAAAAAGTTTTTTTTTGCGGTACCAATTATATCACACCATCTGTCTACGTAATATAACAAAATTTAACTTCAATAAAAAATTACAAAAATTACAAAAAAATACAAAAATTAATTTCAATAATTTTGTTAACATTTAATGTTTACCATTTAATTGTAGACAGTACGTAGACGAAAGTATCGAAGAAGTTTTTCAAAAAATAACTTATTAAAAATATATAAAAAAAAATTCACGGAAGTTAACAGTCCGCTAGTGTCAATTTTTCCACCCACGCAATGTCTACTTATGTTTTATATGGAAGGTTTTACATGGATAAATATATGGAAGTTAACAAAATTCACCTATGTTAACAAATATGTTAACAGTTTACTTATTTATACACTTTTATCTTTTTTGAAAAAAAAAACGGTTGAAATCCCTAGAATTAACAGTTTTTGAAAACCTTTATCGACACTTCCGCCTACGTATTGTTCAGGAGTTCATACAAAGTGTACACCTTTTTGAAAAAAAATATAGCAGTGTACACTTTGTGTTCGGACTCCAGAGTGTACACCTGAACAGTTTGTACTCCCAACACAAAGTGTACACGGTTTATCCATTTTAGAGCTCATGTAGAGTTTAGCGAAAATTATTTACGGTAAGAGTATAATTACGAAAAAAAATTTATAGAGGCATTTCAGACATTAGTGAATAACTTTTTTGGCTTGATGAAGTTCCGCTGATGACGGTGATCTATTTTTTTTCAATTTTAGTTTTGCAAACTTTTTGTAATTTTTTTTTGCAAAACTTTTTATAAAACTTTTTGTAAAACTTTTTGTAAAACTTTTTTTGAAACTTTTTTTGAAACTTTTTTTGAAACATTTTGCAAAACTTTTTGTAAAACTTTTTCTAAAACTATTTATGAAACTTTTCGTAAATTTTTTTTCAAAACTTTTTGTAAAACTTTTTATAAAACTTTTTATAAAACTTTTTGTAAAAAAATTTGTAAAACTTTTTTTGAAACTTTTTGTAAAACTTTTTGTAAAACTTTTTGTAAAACTTTTTGTAAAACTTTTTGTTTAACTTTTTGTAAAACTTTTTGTAAAACTTTTTCGAAAACTTTTTGTAAATTTTTTTGTAAAACATTTTGCAAAACTTTTTGTAAAACTTTTTCGAAAACTATTTGTGAAACTTTTCGTAAATTTTTTTGCAAAACTTTTTGTAAAACTTTTTGTAAAACTTTTCGTAAAATGTTAATAAAATTAATGGAAGTAATACCTTTTTCCCCGTCGCCTTGTTAAATTCCGTAGACAGGTGATGTCATGTAATTGGTAGTAAAAAAACTTTTATATTAATATTGTAATGTTACAGACTTTCTATTTCTGTCTCGTGTTAGCCATTTAACGATCGATTTTAACGATTTTTGTTAAATTTTAAATATAAATTTCTAGTACATGTGTAGTATCTTGTATATATATTACACAGGGTGCGCCGTTATCTTTCACAAAAAAAATCGGAAAAAAGTGAAACATAATGGCCCGAGCGGGAAATAGTGAAAGATAACGGCGCAGTGCGTAGGCGAATTGGTCTGCATTTCACTGAGNAAAAAATCTTTAATCGGGAAAAAATATTATTTTTTATCACAATTGAATTATTGTTGATTATGAGTTAAAAATTAAACTTTTTTAGATGTCTTTTTAAAACTTAAATGTAGTGAAAATTCAAATAGGTTTCAAATAAAATTGTTCAAGGGAAAAAGCGGCCCTTGAAATAAGTCCGCATTTGCCTAAAACAGCTTTTCGAACACCGGAAATTAATCTAACTCCCAGGGGACACTTTGTCCAAGTTTGGACTAGATTTGAATACTGTAACATTTTTTTCCGAAAATTTGTTTCGAACGGGAAAATGGGGATCCTGCCACATCAAAGGTGATCCCTGAGCGTTACGAAAAATAAAGGTATGGTTTAAACTTCGTGAAAGGTTTTGAGAAATAGATTATTATTGTCTTACTTCGCAATGTAATTATTTTTTGATAAATGGATTTATTTTGGCACTGGTTTTCCGCTTAGTTAACAGGTCATTATAGGCTGTTGAGATATGTAAATCTGGTGAGCAATTTACGCGAGAAATTTTTTATGGCAATTATAAACGTGGGGTTTTCTAAATTGACTAGCAATGTGCAAATTCCTAGAATTCAAAGGGGTTGTCGAGTTTCTATCCTATTAGTTAATTTTCACTTGTTAACCCACAAAGTTTTTTGTTCAAGCTTCCTGGGAAATTCTGTTAGACGTTAACTCCAGTGGGTCACAGGTGTTCGTATAACCCGTAGGGGACACTATGCGATGACCATCACACAAGCCTGTTTTTATTGAATAAGATTATTTTCAAAAATTGTTTTACGGGGTATTCCAGCATGACGAATCCATCTAGATAATAAAAAAATCGCCAGATGTCTCCAAAGTCATCTCAAGAAAGTTTCAAGAGAATTTAAGAATTTTTTTTCCAATTTTTGTTCAAAAATGTTCTCAAAGTTGTCAGATAACGGGGCACAAGGTGTACACAAATGATCCGTCAGATATTTTGATATAAAAAGGCCTAAATCAGAGATTTGGTCAAATTTTATTAATCCCCACAAATTGTGGGCCACAATTTATGACATTTTGCTAATTGGGTTTAAAAACCGCGAGAGAATATTTGCCAAAGCTCTTTCCGTTTGGTTGAAAATGGTTAACAGAATCAATACTAACACGTAGAGTTGTGAGATTCGTTCTCCAAGTAACATTGTCAAAAACAATTAATTAACACTTAAACATTAATTAACACACAAACATTTAGTTAACATACTAAGATACACGCAACCAAAAAGCCCGAGGGGACTATCCCTTAAAGGTTTTTTCGTAATATTATTATCAAAACTTGCATTGCACTGACTTTGAGTTAATTCGTTAATGGATATTACTTAATCATCAGTTTTACCTGAAAGGTAGTAAAGTATTCTTAACTCCCAGGGTGATCCCTTAGTCCAAATTCAAACGCCCTGAAATTTAGGGCCTATATGAACTAAAAATGAAAGTAAACCGGGCTTAATCAATGATAGTGGGTCTACTTATTGCCGGGCATGAATAATCGCCGAGAAACGCATTTTTAAACTAATTCCTAGTTAAACATCAGTTTTGCTTCCCGGAGATTTCTCATGGCGAGTAATGACTGATTTCTAATGAGTAGTGAACTTGTATGAGAAAAATAAAAAAAAAACATAAAAGGGACCTAATATTTTTTCGTCTTAATATGGTCACAAAGGCGTCAAGTCCATATTTGGACTAACTGATTATATGGCACTCAAGGCGCTTGGGAGTTAAACTTAAATATTTAGATTTTTTTAAAGCGTGAAAGGTAAAAACCATAAATTCTGATAATAAATACACCATTTAGAAGGTTCTAAAATACAAAAAAAAGTATAAAACATATATAATACATATAAATTAAACATATGAAATACATACAGATTAAATAAAACGAAATTGATACATATTGTATCAATTCATTTTATTTAATTTCATTGAATTTTACAGTACTGTATGACAGAGAAACGGGTAAAAGAAGAAATTTAATAATAAAACCGCGCAAGAAATCGGACTTGACAACTTGATTTTAAATGAACTTTCGTTTTTGGAAAATAAAATCTAATTTCCATAAGCACCGTGTGTGTGTTTTGATAACCTCTCAAAACAGTGCAAATAACTCGACTAATTCTCCTTTGTTAATATTAGAAGTTAATGCAAACTTTCAACTTATTCATAAAACAATAGAATGAGCGCATATAAAATCATTATCTTAGTAATCCACAAATAATCCAGCACATTGCTAAGTATAGAGCGCCAATCGGCACGCAGATTTTTGGTCAAAATGTTAACGGTTTTGTAATTCGGTTGAAAAGAGGGGATGTTTGTGGTCCCCAAGTGCAATCTTGGCGGATAAACAAAAATGAGTTTGCATATAATATGTTTAGATACAATTTGTTGATTCATAAGTTGTTTTCACTTGACGAATTCGCGAGACCAAATATCGGTTGACGTTGCTTGGTTATATCAAACATGCTTTGGCGAGAAAACACATCCTTAGGGAAGAAAAAAAAATATCGATAACCAGAACAAAAATTGAAAACAAAAAAAGTTTGACCAGCTGACGCGTAATTAAAAAGTAGATTGTAGTTATATAATCCATTTTTCCCAAGTTCACGTCATCACGTGGTAAATCGACTCGACGCCTCAAAAAGGGTACTTTTTGGAACCATTTCAAAGTGTTTTTTTTCGCATATCAATAATCCTAACTCGAACTTCTAGTGAAATTTGTTATGATAAAGATGCTAAATTACAGTTTTAAAAATAAAATATTTTGCATCTAGCCAGTTATTTTATAATCAGTTACCAACTAAAATTTTAACACCTCCGCCTATGCGATCTAGTTATTTAAGCAATCGCTCATATCCTACCCAGTTATTTAAACATATTTCACTTATCACAACACTTTTTGAGCAAGTATGTTACTAAGATAACCGGTGAGGTTTTGCATTGAACAAAACAATATTTGTCTTAGTTTCGAGTCTAATAGAGGCTATTGAGTTTAAATTTTATAGCGGTATATTACATGAATATTGGGGCTGTAATATTTTACGCGTGTTTTCCTACAGGCGTTTAGACGTAATTATGTCGCATAACGTTATGAACCTCCATACGGCCTGAATAATACATTCATGAATCTAAATATTGAACAATGAATTAATCGAAATTTTAAAAATATAAAATATCTGACCTTTTTAATGATGTTTTATCAAATACGTGAATTTCCGCGTTTTTGTTTCGCCAGCCTTTGGAAATGTGAAATTTTCGGTTCACAATATGAATGTAGCCTATTATTCATATTCTGAAGGGAAAATTGCACATTTTCAAAGACTGGCGAATCAAAAACGAGTAAATTCAATTATTTCATAGAAAAATATTAAAAGGTCGGGTACTGTTCATGGTTCAAATGATTGATCAAGTGACGTCCCTAAAGAAGCGATATGCACGAATGGGTTTGACAAGAGAAAACCATAGTAATGGTAAAAAGTGTTGGTGTTAAAACATACCACCCAACGGTTACCACCCAACGGTTGGGTCCCAACCAGTTATTCTAGCACCAGCTTTTTGAAAGGAATGTAAAGAAAAACTAAATTTTTACTAAAGTTTTTATATAACGTTATCGACGCGGTTTCCAAATCTCGTAGATTTTACTTAAACACCTAAAGTGAAAATTAAGTAGCTTTATAACCAGGTGTACCGTGTGCCATTATGTTTCACCCCGTTATGTTTCAACTTTCCCGTTCGTTCCGTTATCTTTTAGGTTTTCCGTATTTTTTATTCTCGAAATTCATATCCTTATGAGTGAAGCACTGCGCCGTTATCTTTCCATTTTCCATTATGTTTCACATTTTGGTTTTTAAAGAAAACGGCGTGCTTAGCGTCCACTCTTAATTTTTAACTATTTTCATCCATATTTTTTTCGTCATTTAAAATTAATGTTAAAACGTCCATGCTAATGGAATTTGGTAATGAAAATTCACGTAAGTTAACAAAATTCATGTAAGAGAAGAAAAAATAAGAATTGGACAAGTCAATTTTTCGAAAAAAAACTGTTAATACAGTTTTGTTCAGCTCGAAAAAATAAATTTTAAAATTTTTGCTCATTTTTGCTCAAGTTCAACGTGTCACGTGATAATTGGGGTTAAAGGTACNAGGTTTCGTTATTCAATAAAACAATGAGTAATATTATCGAATCTTTTAATTTCCGGGCCGGTTTATAATAACAATTTGGTATTGCGCAATTCTCCGCTCGTGCTTTTATCGGGCGGGTCTGTCATTGGCTAATGACTATTTGGTATTGCGCAATTCGCCGCTCGTGCTGTTATCGGGTGGGTCTGTCATTGGCTAATGACATTTTGGTATTGCGCAATTTGCCGCTCGCGCAGTTATCGGGCGGCTTTTTGTGCATCTTTTCCCCCTATCCCGCCTACGCCCTGCGCAGTTATAGGGCGCCCGATCAAGGTTTTTTTGAAGCGAAACCCGCCCGATAACTGCGCACCCGGTGTATAGCGTAATCCACGCGGTTTCCAAATCTGGTAGATTTTGCTTAAACACCTAAGTAAGAATTAAGTACAGTCGTGGATGCGAGAACGTAACACTTTCACTTGTCAAAACTGTTACGTTCTCGCGTGTTACGTTCTCGCATCCACGACTGTACCCTTATAACCACGTGTACCGTGCGCCATTATGTTTCACCCCGTTATGTTTCAGCTTTCCCGTTCGTTCCGTTATCTTTTAGGTTTTCCGTATTTTCGTTGTCGAAATTCAAATCCTTATGAGTGAAGGACTGCGCCGTTATCTTTCAATTTTCCATTATTTTTCACCTTTTGGTTTTTAAAGATAACGGCTTGCTTAGTGTCCACTCTTAATTTTTATCCATGTATTTTTCGTGCCCAAAAATTAATGTTAAAACGTTCATTTTAATGGAATTTGGTTTGAAAATTCACATAAGTTAACAAAATTCATGTAAGTAAACAGTCTGCTCGTGACAACTCTTTCGCCTACGCCCTACTCACGTAAGTTAACAAAATTCACGTAAATTAACACCTTTGTTTCCAAAAGTTTTGTTAACTTACGTTGGTAGGTGGTGTACGTGTTAAAACGGCGCTTTGTGGACACCCTAGTTTGCGAAGAAATCGGTTACAATATCCATATAATATTAAATTATATGTGCGATGAAGCTCAGCGTTGGGATAGTGCAATATTTAATAACAATTCATGTTCTCCAGACATTCCTGTCTAAATATTTAGATCGAACAAGTCCTAATTCGCATTTCATCCTATTGTGAAGTGGCCTCTTAAAATTAGAACCGAAATTTTGGCTCAGGTGTTCACTTTTACTCGAGAGTTTCAGTTAGATTAATTCTATGTAAAACCAAGCTTTCAATTGGTGTTAAATTGAAAGTCAAACGTATTTATCACGACCCTTCTTTCACACCGTTTTACAGAACCGGCTTTTTAACACCAATATTTTATTACCAATCTTGAAACATGCATTTATACACGGAATTTTTTATAACCAAATTTTTAAAACAACATTTGTACTTTTGTATTAACTCCCAGAGGGAAGTGCGTGTAAATAGACACGCACATTGTTTTTTCGTCGATTTAAGGCATATGGAGGCCCCGTAGGACAAAACGGGTATTGTTGAACCCCCCTCAACTTTTCGAGAAAATTCGATTGACGGTGTTTTTTGCGTATGTTGGAGATTTCAAACAGCTCTCTAGGGGCTCTGGTGGCCCAGATCAATTTCTGAATAATCAGATAGACGTAGTTTGACGAGCTCTACAACTTGGATATACCAGTTTTTTGAATTATTGCGAATTTTTGTGGAGTTTTTAAGTGCGTGTTTATTTACACGCATTTTCCCCCTACGGGTTCCCAAAAACTCCTTCCATCTGAGAGTTAACAATATAAGCTGATTGTTTTCATGTTCCAAAGTGAGCCTTAATAAGCACTTTTTTATGATTTCACACAAAAAAGTGACCCTTATTTGGTACTTTGTTAAAAAAAAACATAATTTAGTACTGTCGACCCTATTTAAGCACAAACGACGCTTATTCAGCAGACTCTTATGAAACACCCCCAGTAATAAAATTTAAACCATTGTGTCTAGCAGACCGACCCAGAACTTGCGGATCCCCTGTATATATTATAATACCGATACAAATGTTTTTTTAATCAATGCCAATAATGTTGTACAGGTACATATATCTTTTTCCAAGAATACATTCATTTTATCTTTTTTTATATATTGTATTTTATGTGCACATTCATGTGTGAATTGTTATATCAAGTATTGTTACATCTCTATATAACGAATATACATTATCACAACGAAGATAGTAACTGATAAAAATATTAAGGAGGGGTCACACAACATGGCGGACCCCTCCTTAAGAAGATTCAAAGTTTTAATTTGCCGTTTTCTATAATTTTTTCAAATACGATTTTGATTACTACTGCTATCGACTTCAGTCATTTTTTAATAATGTGTTTTGAACCTGAAAGCAAACCGGTCACATTAATTAGTAATCTCCCACGCAATTAGTAATCTTATAAGGGTACTAATTCCGGGGGATGTAGTATGACCGGTTTGCTTTCAGGTTCAAAACACGTTATATATTTTAACCTACGTTCGTTTTGCTTTCAGGTTGCCGGCTTGATATGCCTTTCTGGTTTGCATTTTTCTGAAATTAATAACGAGAATTGGAAAAAATATTTTTTTTTCATAAAATTTCACTATTCTAAAAATTCGAAACTCAAAACGTTTTAATAAAGCCTACAATAACCCGAATAAACGCTTTCATGAAATAACATGAAAAAGGTATCATGACAATCAGTGTAATTCTTTGAGAAAACCTACCATTATCCCTTTGGTTAGCTGTTTTACATGTCTAACTGGCAGTACTTGCAGCTTTCAATGCGTTATCGAAAAAACAGACAGTATGAATTATCACGGTCAGCTATCGGAGTGACGTGAGTTTGAGGTAATTGAGTTCGCTTTCACATTTTATAATAACGCATTGATAAAACACGTGTACTTACAAAGTAATTATCAAGTGAAGTACCGCGCCAAATTTATTATAATTTTAAAAATCCAACATCTGAAAAAATACTAGTTAGGCTGTCCAAACGATGCCCCGAATTTTTTTCATTATTGTGAGCAAAATCAAGTACACAGGGTGCGCAGTTAACCATCCACTAAAAAATATGACGGTTAACTGCAAATTACGCAATACCGGACGGTTAACTGGGCACTGTGTAGTTTCGTTACCATCGAAATAAATTGTAGTAGATTTCTGTATTCGTATTTTTTTTTTTTTCGTTAAATTACAGTTGTGGAAATTTCGAGAATTTGACGGTTTTTCGGAAAATTTCGCACTAAAAACGTAGCATTTTCGGAAAATTTGTGAGAACTTGACACTTTTGGTGAATTTGGTGGAAATTGTTTAGCAAAATTCGTGCAAGAACCTGACAGAGAGAAAAAAAAACTTAAAAAAATGAACTCAAAACAAAAGTACTTGACGGTTTTTGACAAGTGAAAGTGTCAAGTTCTCGCATCCACAACTGTATTAATAAAAGGTGACGCCATGGCGCGCCACCACATCAAAGCGTGTTGAATATACGAGAAGGTTGTTAACGAGTGATATTGAAGGGTTTATTTCGGGTTTATTATTTGTGTTCGAAAGGAAATCATGTCATTACACACGTCAAATTATTTTTAGTTCATAAAGTTCGAAGAATTTGGTGCTTTCCTAGAACATTAAAAACTACAAACATATCATATAAATTCTATAAATATAAAGTTTATATACGGTAGTTTCACACCTGCGGACCAGTTTTAATACCCTGTGGCCGTCCCGTCAGGGTCGTGTGGCACACTGCTCGTGCTTGAAACTATTTCAGCTAGACTGAAACACAATGGTGCCAATAATTTGAATGATGCAACTAGGTTTTGTGAGAATATATTAAATAATTTTTTATTGAAACTACCATAACCTGGAGGCGATTTGATAAGGTCTTGACGAGTTGAAATCGCCGTTCTGGTAGGTTGAAAAATGACTGGAATCAATGACCGGAATATAAACAGTGTAGTAATAGTAATGAAATATTCAAATGATGCATCGCCTCAAGATAAACACAGCTCATGTTTAGTATCGAATATGAAGCAATGCAATTGGCCCAACGTGAACACATCCCTCAGCACTGCTTGGGGCCAATCAAAACCGCCGAAAATAATTCTATCGAACAACAAAAGAAACAAAAAAAAAACTCAGAGACACATTAATGCATCTTTTGAAAAATACGATTACTATAACTCCAAGGTTTATTATTCCATTAATTTATTTTTTATACCCTACACGGCGATTTCAACTCGTCAAGGCCTTACTCTTGAACATGCACTTACATGTTTCTGCGAAAAAAGGGGATGCCGCGACATCAAAAGGAACCCTTCGGAGTTATCATTAAAAGTCACAAATTTTTTGATGGACAATTGTCGTCCTTGAGAAAAATATCTTTTATCTACATGTACTCTAGTAATACCTCAGTCATCAAGATCAACCTACTTTTTTACTAGTTTTTAAACAGGCGGTAAAAAGTGTGAAAAATCTAATTATTCAGATACATTGTTCGCAACAGTCTGCCTCAAAGAATTTTGTCACGTTTTTCAAATTTTTAATTATAAATTACTGAGTGAAATTTTTAATGTGTTACAAATTACATTATTTTTTTTCAGAAATGTTTGTATAATGACATTTACCGGTTACCATTTCTGAATTTTAAATATCGAGTGATGAAAACTAAAATTTAGACGCTCTTGTCTTTTTTTGTAATAACACGTTTTGTATAATAACTGTTTAATATTATTAATAATAATCTATTATTCAATTAAATTATCATAACGGCATAACCATTGTCGCTTCATTTAATTTTGTTACATTAATAGGAAACGCTCATCATTTACTAACTCACTCGTCTGTGTATGTTTTTGTTCTGAAGAACAAGATTTTGTCATTTTTAATACGTTATTATTATAACAAGATTTTCATTACACCAGGTGCGCCGTTATCTTTCAACGAAATAAAAAAAATAAGTGTAGGATAAGGGAAAATCGAAAGATAACGGTGCACCAGGTGTATAAAATTGCACCTATTAAGATAAAATTTTAAAATAAACTTAAAGGGTGGCAAATTCATAATAAACGACTTTATTTTGTACACCACCTGCGCCGTTATGTTAACACCCATTATGTTACCAAAATTCCGTTATGTTACCACTTTTTGGGATATAATGGACCTCAGTTTCCGCCCACGCCCTACGCCGTTATGTTACCAATCGCCTACGCCCAATCCCGTTATGTTACCAGTTTCAGTTATATTTTTTTAAGTATTTACATTTTGAATTAGACTTTAAGTACTTTTGTTATAGACTAATTTTCTTTTGCACTTTCGAATTGCAGTCCCCTTTTTCTCAACATACGGTATATTATATACGTTTTTATAAACAATTTATTATGACTANTGTTAACATAATGTAATTTTGTTAACATATCGTGTGTTAACATAACGTGTTAGGTGGTGTACTTTTGTTATAGACTAATTTTATTTTGCACTTTCGAATTGCAGTCCCCTTTTTCTCAACATACGGTATATTATATACGTTTTTATAAACAATTTATTATGACTATAATCAGTGTAAGAAGCGCTGAGGAAATTTTGGTCCAACGCGTTGGGGGCATTGGAAAAAATAAGCGATGGTCAACGCGTGCGTTGGGCGTTAGAGAAAAATAGATCGGTTTTCTTGTGGTAACATAACAGCGCAGGTGGTGTATAACATAAGCCAACTTGCGTTTTGGCCAGTCGTTTCATCAGATATTCTCATAATTTCTCTTTTAAATTCATAACTTGAATGGTATTTGTGTTTTTTGCTTGACTCATGTCATTAATACAAAATTTGAACGACGAAAGCATGAAAACGAGATAAATTTTGAATTGCGACATTCTAAGATCTAGAACAAAAAAGACTAAATGCCATTATGTTACCAGCAAACCCTAAATTCTATTATGTTACCAAACCCCCCCTAAATTACCAAACTGATTTTTGTTTTCAATTTTTCCGCCTACGCCCTAACCCATTATGTTACCAAAATTCCGTTATGTCACCATTTTATTCGGTTTTCTTGTGGTAACATAACAGCGCAGGTGGTGTATTTAACTCCCCGGAGGAAAAAATTGACAAACTAATGTCATAGTCATATTCCTTGATATCCAAGACCCTCAGCGAAATTGTACAAACTGAACATTTTTGTCACCGTCTGAATTGGTAGCTTCTCTTTTCGGAAGAAAGGCTAATCCGCCGAAATTTCCCCTTTTGACTCAGCAGTTATGAGTAGTGTAATTGGGCAGAAATCCAAAATTTTTGGCGGATTCCCTTTTGCCCAAAAAGACAAAAAAAACGATTCAACCGGCGCTCAATTTTGACCGTTCTTTGACCGGACTTCCGACTTGACAAATTAGCTGGAAGTACCCGTATACGGCCGTAACCTTATTTTATTTAAGATTGAAGGAGGGTCAACAATAAATTTTCCATCACAACGGGTTAGCTTATACCTTAACTTTAAATTACCGAAAAAGGTTCTAATGCACGCGCCCCTCGGGGGGTTAATACAAATTCAACCCATTTGCTTTATGAAAAAATAACGGAATCTAAATTTTCGAACAAAAGAGTTTTGCGAGACACCATAATGCGAGACACCGCACTTTGCGAGACAAGAAAAGACGTAGGTTTGGATAGTAAGGCGACAATATTTACAGAATTTATTAAACTATCCAACTTTAATTTCAGGTCTGAGTAGGTTTAATGATGTTGTACCATTTAGTTCGTTTACAATAACTAGATCGTTGATGGATTTGAATCGGCGAATTTTTCTTCGGTGAATTACAATTGATTCTGCCATCGCCTATAAATAACAATTATATCATGATGATTATTAATTATATTAATTGTATTATTATTAACTTTATAATTATAATTAAGGATGGTCATGACTCAAAATACCAATAACTGTAATTCCCATTTTTCTGACCATGGAAGTGAACTTGGATATCGACTCACACTATAAGTAACATAAATAAGTCCCTATGTATCCAAAATAACGGATAAATCTAGAAATTGTGTGCCGTTTACTTACTAGAAAAGTAGCCATATTTGTAGTGTATTTTAGAGTATTTCTCTCTGTATTTTTTTGTTACAAACTAGTTTGTGTTTTAATTCAATGTTTATATAATCTTCAGTGCCCTAAGACACTACACAAAAAGTTTCACGTTGAAAAAATCACGATTTATAACTTTAAAGTGGTACAAATGCCCAAATGTTAGCAAAAATCACGGATGTGACGTCACGCCATGGCGCGCCAAAGCGTTCAAGTAAGCGCCCGAGAAAAAAACATATACACCACCTGCGCCGTTATGTTTCCGGCCGTTATGTTTCCGCTCAGCCCCGTCGGTGCCATTATGTTTCCGTTTTTTCGAGAATTATTTTCCAGTTAATCCGCCTACGCACTGCGCTGTTATGTTTCCGCCGGAAATATTTTTGGCCTTAATATTTTCTTCATTAAAAAATTATTAAGAAAATTATAAGAAAAAGTATTTTTTGGGCATTTTATCTTTTATTTACACAGGATGCGCAGTTAACCGCCACCCTTCGTGACCTCCTCAACTGGCGGTTAACTGCAGAAGTGGCGGTTAACTGCGCAGTGCGTAGGCGATTTACTTGGAAAAAGTGGCGATTAACTGCAAATAAGGGTGATAGTGTCAAAGTGCCGGTTAACNTCACTTATTGTAATAGACAAAATGGTCCAGGCCTTGGCGCAATAAAAAGACATAAGGTTGTTGGCCAACAATTTATTATAAAAATGTAAAGTAAACGAAGAGCTTGTGTTGCTCTCGGCTGTTGCTTAGTCGACTGATTTGCAAGATTGAAAAGCTAGGTTTTATACCGACATTTTCAATCTTGATTATATTTGTGAATTGGGGCATGTAAAGAAAAACAGCTGATGCGCAGATTGTGAAGTAAATAAGAAAAAGGGCGCGTAAACAACAGCTACTATGAAATCGGTTATACTGTATTGATTCGGTCAATACATTATTGGACATGCCAAGTTTCGAATTAATTGGTCTTTCATTCGAAGAGAAAATGGCATCATCTCAGAGTCTTATTTCTCCAGCAAGGAGGGTATTGACCATCCTTAAGTTAATTATCAAGTAAAGTTAATTTCATTAATATAATCATTAATTAAAATTAGTTAATGATTATTATTTTAATTATTTTTTGTTAACTTGCTTTAGGCATTGCTTACTCAAGGCTCATCGATTTTTGGGTGCCAGTTAACTCCTATGACTCATAGCCTATGAGTTATAGGCTATAGCTTATAACTAGCTTATAACTTATAGCCTATGACTCATAGGCTATGAGTCATAGGTAGGGTCGCCGGCGGGGATTTTTATCCGATTTTGAAGTTGCTTCAATTTACCGACTAGGATTACTTTTAGGGGTAATCGACCCTTGCGGAGCCGATGGTAACATTTAAAGTCTCCAAATTGTACCGGTTAGGAATTAAACCAGAAAAACCGTCAAAATTCTAGTTTTTTGGCTCTCCTATATTAGGTCCACTAGCCTCCACTGAAATTTGATTAAAATTCAAAAGCCTGAATAACGGCGGTTGCCGTAGTACTAATAAAAAAACTCAGGAAAATACAGGCTTGTGGTCAAAACTGCCGGTAAAGTTGTTGGTTAATTGAAAACTCAAGATTGGTAGAGAATTTGTGAAAATGAGAGAATTTGTGAAAATTTGACACGAATTTTAATCGAATCGTTAGCAGAAATTTTAACGTATTTCGATCATTTCCTTAGATAAGTAAAAATGAATTAAACAATCTCGATTGTCGGTTTTACCAATAAAATACGACCTAAGGAGTAACAGAGAATCCTAAAAAATCCTTAGAGACAATGATCTAATTATTACCAATTTCGCGATATTTCGGATATCCGACATTATCGATATTATATCCGCTATTATCCTATTTATGATCTACAGTATATCGGAGATTGGTTTATGGACCAATGAATCGAAAAGTGATGAAAGTTTCGAATACAAAAATACATAAAATATCTAGCACTTTTTCTTCAATTTTTATGACGTATTTTCTGCATTTTTTTAGACGTTGCGCAATCGTCTTATGAAAATCCGACTAATAGTAACCGTGTCTTAATTAGCATTATGCTTATGGTTTGAATTCTAAATTTTTAGAATCACCGGTTATTTTAGTTATTAAGCAAGTCAAATTGATCTGTAGTAGGCGTTAAAAGTCTGCACTCAACGCTCGACGGTACTTTTTGCTCAAAAAACCTCTCGGCGCGTTTTAACGGAAGTTGTTATTTTCAAAATGGTCTATGGAAGTGCGTGGGTTGTCTCATAGACTATGGGACAACCTACGGACTGCGCATTTCAAATGCCGATTTTAAATAACAGATTAAAATCGGGTAGATCAAACATATATTTTTTTCATCTAGATGATGGAAATAGTTATCCGTAATTTAGAGAACTATATACGTTAATTATTTATAATTATACATGATAATAATTATCTATAGTTAAAATTATTATTATCTATAAACCAAATGATAATTATCTATACTTAATAGAATTTGATAACATTTTTAAATCATGAATTCGGCCTCCAATTAGTTTTTCAAAAATGCATTTTTAACTTTTGCCAAATTTCAACTTTGGCCAACATTATGCACGAACGGATTCTCACCAATATTATAATCGAAAAATAAACAAAGTTATTTTGTTACTCGCAGGCGATCGCTGCATTTGGACAAAGCTTCACATTTTTAAGTTAATTGAGCAACGAATTCATGCTTTAAATATTATTTTTTGACCAAAAAACTTTGGTTGATTTTCTCGGCACCGCGGTTTTTCCAAGAAAACGTTTATCATGGAAAACGTTTATCATGGAATTTCCCTGNATGGAAGTGCGTGGGTTGTCTCATAGACTATGGGACAACCTACGGACTGCGCATTTCAAATGACGATTTGAAATAACAGATTAAAATCGGGTAGATCAAACATATATTTTTTTCATCTAGATGATGGAAATAGTTATCCGTAATTTATAAAACTATATACTGTATTATTATTTATAATTATACATGAAAATAATTATCTATAGTTAAAATTATTATTATCTACAAATCAAATGATAATTATCTATACTTAACAGAATTTGATAACATTTTTAAATCATGAATTCGGCCTCCAATTAGTTTTTCAAAAATGCATTTTTAACTTTTGCCAAATTTCAACTTTGGCCAACATTATGCACGAACGGATTCTCACCAATATTATAATCGAAAAATAAACAAAGTTATTTTGTTACTCGCTAGCGATCGCTGCATTTGGACAAAGCTTCACATTTTTAAGTTAATTGAGCAACGAATTCATGCTTTAAATGCTTTAAATATTATTTTTTGACCAAAAAACTTTGGTTGATTTTCTCTACCATGTTATTAAAAGGAACCCATACGAGAAACGTGTCTTACGAATAATAATAACGTATGAAAAATATACGTATTAAAAATATAAAACGAGGAAACTTACATATGTAATACCGGGTAATGTTTGAAATTGCTCTAGTGTTGCATCGTTAATATCTAGACGTGAGTCAGACGGTAGAACGTCTTTAAATGATTGTACAGATGCAACTGATCCAAGAGAAGCCACTTTTCTTTTCTGCTTCAATTTACAATTTCGTATTCTATAGCACATACTTTTTCAGAAAGTTTAATAAAAAACAAAAGTTAAAAAATAATGAATTTACCAGGCGAGTAGGCCATAAAGAGAAGATATCCTGTTTTTGTTTAAAGAGTAAATAGAAAAATCAATTACGTGTACTACTTTGTTTTTATACCGTATGACCATAGTCCGTTTTTGTTGGAACGGGCTAGTTACAAGTAAATCCTATTTATTTTAGTGAAAAATAAGTTCATCAAAGTTAACATTGGCCAATAACTCGGACTAAACTAAAATAGAAAACGTGGATTGAATTTTGAAATCGGTTAAACCTTATAGGCTATAAGTTATAGCCCTAAGTTTGAAATATTTTCAAGTTTGAAAGTTAACTCCAAAGGGTCCAAACTGGCATATAATCCGTAGAGGGACAGACGTGCAAATATGCACAAAACCCTCTTCCAATATGGGCGGAAAAAAATTCAGGTCCGTTTTATATTTTTTCTCATGACATTTGACTAGACCCTTTTTTGCGTGATTTTAGCCCCGTATAGAAGCACTTTCGGTCAATTTAGGACATTTTGTGCAAATTTGCAAATTTTTCCCCCTGAGAGTTATCAGACTATGATTCAGTCAGTAACCGATTTTGCATTTCCAGTTATAACAAGCTCGATTTTTGTTTAGTTATTGTATTCAATACTTCATCAATAGTGGATCTGCTAAAAATGAGGAAATGACGAATTTTGCGTCTACTTTTGGCACACCTTCTATTGCGTAGGTTGACATTTTCAAACACCTCTCTAGGGACCATGGTGGTCCGAATCGAATTGTGATTAATCAAATCGACCTAGTTTGACGAGCTCTACTACTTTGTTTTGCCAGCTTTTTATTTTGAAAAATTCGCGATTTTTTAGCAGCCCTATAAAAAACTGTCCGGGACCTGCAAAAGGTTTTTAGAAGATTCACACAACATCACTGTGAAAAGCACATTTTTAATCAAAAACAGTGGTCATATTTTTCTTCCGTTTTATTCGAAAAAATTAGGTCTTGAAATTTCATTTGACCCGTTTATCAGCGTTTTTAGATCTGGACCCATAAGCATAAAAATTTTACAGGAATTATAGCGATGTGATCAGATCTGATCACATAGACCCCTGCAAGTTAACAGCTGCGTGCCTGGTGACTACTTAGTGGCTGTGAACTTTCTTACATCATATGGAAATGGTACTCTAAACATTAGAGGCAAACTTTAGACCGGCGCGCAGCTGTTAAACATCCTACTTTACGATCGCTTGATAATAGAATAATACGTGACATGCTGGCAATTCTTCAGAATTTCCATTAGTTCGATCAGATAGCATATGTGTTCATTAGATCGGTCAGATAGTAATCTTTGAAAATATCAAATTAAACACTTGTGCTGTATTTTCTTGGTAGTCAAAAATATACAATAAATTGTTTGAGTTCATAGTTTTGGTTATGGTACTGTAGATAGGTCAGAGGAACTTTACTTGTATATGGCATATAAATGAGTTATATCTTGGAGCTGGAATTTGTAGGGGGAAAATTTCTGAAATTACAATTCCCAAAAACATCACCAAGATCTTTATACATTATTATTAAGATATAATTAATATTTTTGTAATACAGTCCTCGTCCCCGAAACGTCCACTTTTTGGCCATTTTTCGGACAATTTTGGGCATTTTTCGGAAAATTTTGGCCATTTTTTGGATATTTTTGGACGAAATCAATTTTTTGTCAAAAAAAAAATAAATGTGTTATGGTTGTTTTACTTGGGACGAGGACTCTACTGATATCGAACGCCATTTAAAACACTGAAATATCAAAAATATGTAATAATGAAGGTTTTTAACGTTAAAAACGCCTGATGTACCCGAAACGTCTAGTTGTACCCGAAACGTCCATGTTTTTTTGAAAAAAGTTTTGGACATTTCGGGGACGAGGACTGTATTTAATTTAACTTGTAATTTAGTCTTTGATGCATGAACTAATTGTGAATTTTGGAAATTTTCTATTCTCGAATTATAAAATGGCATGTTCAGACAGCTATTAAAACAACTTATTTTATAGGCTTTTTACCGCCAAATACAGGGTGAGGTACTATAGATGCTAAGCCGTTTTTTGGTGAGTTATATTCGCTCAGCGCACTCGCGAACCAAAAACGGCTTAGCATCTATATTACCTCACCCTTTAGCTTACACTCGGAATCGACGAAATACATTTTTTTTTGTTCACTGAATCCAGCTTTATCAGATTGAAAACTTCATTTATGATTTGATGACCCTCTAAAATAACCTGACGAACCTAAATACTGAATTATAAGTGCGAATTTGTTTTAGTCTTTCTTGTAGACAAATCAACGAGCTGTCAAAATACTCAGAAGAAACGGCTGTTATATCTTGCTTGGACTGGGACATCGCGTGGATTTCGATACAAAATTCACTTAAATATCCATACCTTAGATTGAGTTTAAACTTGTAATTTACTTCATGGACGACTTATTTTCTATTATGTGCAGTTAGGGTAACAGTGTTCTTGAATTTATTCGTTTGATATGACTTGATAGATCAAACGAAAGTTATATCATATCACTGTTGTATTATAAATTATAATTTAAAATTAAAAAAAAACGCCTGACCAGTAATTGTAATCCGTATCAGATACTGGCCGTATCTCCTTGTTTTTATCATTAATGGGATTCAATAATGTTTATATTATCTTGAATGAAAATCAGTACGATTAAATAGGTAAACCAACCGTAAATAATTACTTTTTTCACTATTTATTATCAGTCAGAAAATGTTTTGGTCAATAGGATGAAGCTAACAATATATATTGCCGGTGTAATCATGTGTTAAAACTCACTCATACCTTGTATATAGATAATATTAATGTCGGGGGTGAAAATACTGCGAGACTTAAAAAGTGGCGTGATTCGTGACACGGATCTTATTGATACAAAAAACTGCAGGATAAGGGTAGACCGGATTTTCCCGAAAATGGGTGCCTTTTTGGTATCCCCAGCATTTAAACGAAAGATCGAAATTTTGGCCGAAGCGCCTAAGATTAATACGATTTACGGTACACTGGGGTCTTTTCTGAATAATATGCGGCATATTAACCGATGGCCGAAAACAAATCTTAACTCCCAGGGGGAAGTGCGTGCATATATACACGCAACTTGTTTTTTCGTCGATTTAAGGCATATGGAGACCCCGTAGGGCATAACGGGTATTGCTGACCCCCTCACCTTTTCGAGAAAATTCGATTGACGGTGTTTTTTTTTTGCGTAGGTTGTAGACTTCAAACAGCTCTCTAGGGGGCCCTGGTGGTCCAAATCAATTTCTGAATAATCAGATCGACGTAGTTTGACGAGCTTAACAACTTGGTTTTACCAGTTTTTTTGAATTATTGCGAATTATTGTGAATTTTTTAAGTGCGTGGTTAAATACACACATTTTCCCCCTACGGGTTCTCAAAAACTCCTTCCCCCTAAGAGTTAATAGTCATGTTAACCGAATAAAAAAAATGCAATCTAGGATAATTCTTATTGATTAAAAGCTAATATCAGAATACATGAAAACAGTTCCGTACGGTACTGTCGGAACCGTAAGAATTAACTCCCTAAAGTTGATACTAACAAATTATTTCAGATGTACATTTGTAAGAAAACAGTACCGTCAATGCGATATCTCCCAGAAACGCCATTTGTGACGAAAGAAGAAGCCACACCAGTACGACCAGATAACAACACACTACCCTGGTTTACGAATTTAAAAAAGTCAAGGTCGAAGTTTTTTGGGTATAAAAATGCGGAACCCTCATACAAATTATGGTCGCAATATAAGCTATGGTCGAGTAACCCAATCCAACATTTGTACTTTGTCGAGAAGAAATTAAATGGAAAAGCTTATTATGAAGTTGTCCATCAAAAGCCAACAAACGGGGAATATTTTGATTTGACTTTTTACGACGAAAAAACTGATAAATTCAGGTTACCGGTTTATGTTTGCAAATCTGAAGGGTATATCAAAAGGTGGTCGCTGATGATGAATCCGTGTAACATAGTCAAGGATGTCAATTACCTTTTTTATATGCGACTGATAAGAAAAATGTTTTTAGCGGTAATTTGGCGGTTATAATTGACCACCATCATGCTCTATCGGAAATTGTGACGCATGGGCCCAAAGTAAGATGACGAATCTATACTAGGTCTCCAATTTGGGGTCGGCTCAAATCGCCGGTTTAACAAAAAATTATTGGTTTCTTGAGAGACAGTGAATATTTTGAACAAAAAACTGACACACTGAGCCAATAAAGATTGCTGATTTCATTCTTGGTGTCATTTTTGTTAGATGACCCTTCTGGGGTGTCAAAATACAATTTGTTCGTCATGGGCCTTTATGGTACTCATTCGATCACATTTTTCACATCAATCACAACTATGATATTTTAAAATTCTCAAACTTAAAATTTTCAAAAAAGGCGATGAGAACGCGCGTCTAACGGCACCTTGGCATCTCAAAGAAAAAGTTTTGTGCGGAAAAATACAAATGAGACCATATCATATGCTCTGAAGAACCATTTCTCGGAACCCCACATGGCTTTTTCCGCAAAAAACTTTTTCTGCAAGATACCGCAGTGACGAGTGTGACATAGTGGGAGCCATGGATTTGTTCGACATTATTTTTGAGAAGAGTCAAACAATTCCAGGTCTATGCGTACTTGTTCGATCGAACAAGTACGTGTAAACATGGATTTGTTCGACGTTTTTAAAAACGTGATCTCGTAGTAAGTTTTGATAAAGATTGTCATAATTAAGCCGTAATAACGAAAAATAATAAGGTCTATGACAAAGTTTCCCGGCAAAGTGATGCTAGAAGCCCGCGTGTAATTAGTTCCTTGACACAAATTGCGTTTGATAATATACATATATGCATATAATACATATGTGCATATAATATACAATTTGTGTGTATTATGTGCACAAAACAATTTTGACATATCTGAACATCTGCTGAACTAAATTTATTCGTTATTAAAACTTAATTAACGTATTTCTTAAGAAAATATATTTTTACGCTTACTGCATTTTAACATTATAAGGTCTATTATTTTACACATCGGTCGTTATGAATAAGTTGCATATAGCTGGGAATATATATAAGCATGTTTGTAAAGGTAAAAATGATTAATTTATGCTTATTGTCATTTGTGTACTAATTTTTATCTCATTAAAATGGTGTGGACTGAATGCATAATTACATACATATACTCCGTATGATTCAAATGTCAATGTAATTTAAATAATAATTTGTATATCTACTTTACCACGCCCGACTAAAAGACACCAAAAATTAACATTTTTTTTTCAAATGTTACAAATCACAGTTTAATTTTATAAGAGTTTTGCTTTTCGGAAACTTATTTGACATTTTAACGCTTCTCAAATCATTTTTTTGTCAAACGGGTTTGTTCCCATGATCCATTAAAATGTCATTTTACAGTGTAAGTAGCCATAACCTTTTTCGATTTGTAAATTACGAAAAATTATGGAGAGCATTATCAAACGTAACTATTAACATAAGCCACCTGTCTACGAAAGTTAACAGGACGATAAGGAAAAAAGGCGTTAACTTCCATGAATTTTGTTAACTTTAGTTAAACTAAAAGAGGGTGACGCCAATAGACTGTTAATTTTCATGATTTTTGTTAACTTTAGGGGCGTTATTATTATACTGAGTTAGCCACATGAAAATTCGTCAACTATTTTCTACGTTGTAAAGACCAACTTTTTCATGTTCAAATCGGGTGTTCCTTTATATAGTGGCGTATCGATAAAGTGATAGAAAAGTGGGGATTACCCGAATCGAACAAAGAAAATTGGACAATTGACATGGAAAATTTGTGTATACTAGAAAATACACGAATTTTCATGAGGCTAAATTAGTGCTAGTAATATATATAGCCTAATCGAATACAATATAATTATATACCTGAAGATAACACGCTAAGGATGAAAAATTCAATTTGTGTCGAAATTTAACCTGATGAAGAGCGTGTATTTGCAACCTACGCAAAAATAGATAAAGGGTGGTAGGGTCGATTTGTTTTCAACTCAACACCATTTTTTACCGCACTAAATACATTTAGTTCACTCATATAATCTTTAAAGGCTTCGTGAACGAGTTCAAGTGCAAAAAATAATTTAATCCACGAATTCTAGAAATTTTGAGCATTTCAAAGTAAAAAAGTATGTGTTTTATCCCTGGTAAACAGCTTTCGGAAAAAAAGTTAAAACCAATATAGATTATTCAATTTTTACGGCATTTAACAGTAAAAACATTCTTCTGTGGGGGCCACCGTGTGGGCAAAACTAAAGATTGAAATTCGTACAGTTGAAATAGCATCAGTGCAACTCAAAAATTGGCATCCTTGTCGAGATAAGGGATGGAAAACAGTATACACAGTTTACGTGAGTGATAAGTCTGTCGCAAATTCTAAAAAAGCGTGGGTTTCTGGAAATAATGGAATCGGCATGCCCTATGGAACGCGATTATCATCTGAAAAACCTTGTTGCAAACAAAAAGACTCATACCTATCCTACGAGCCATGTTGTCACTATAAGTGGTGGCCGAAAGACTTTTTTATGCCCCAAAAAATGGACAGTTGGGACGAATGGGCCGAGTGGAGTCAATGCACCGCCTCCTGTGGTATTGGACAGGTTTGTTTTTTCCTTGTTTTTCCCTTGTTTTTATCACTATTTACAGTACAGTCCCCCAGTCAAATAAGACTTACCCATATAATGTAATTACTCGAATAAGATACATTTTTTAAACTACCCAAACAACAGACCTATAATTTCATTGTAAATCAGTCCTTACCCCCATGAAGGCCGTTTTTGCTTCTCGTTAATTTGAGACAAATTTTTATCAAAGTGGCTTATTGAACCTGAAGCTGTTAAAACAATTCTAGGGGTGAAATTTCCATAAAATTTTATACAGACATTTTGTACAGAAAAAGGATTCTTACGTATTTTAATGACGATTTTTTTGACTCGATAAAGGGTGACCCGATAACGGCGCAGTGCGTAGGTGGGGTGACTGGAAAATTTTTAGTCAAAATGTGATGTGTTAACCGTTTATCCGAATGGTGTTAATTCAAATGTTAAGGTACTATCTAGCATGGGTAGTGTATATCAAAGAGAAGATATTCCGGCAATTATTTTATGTATTTTTAACCACTTCGTTTTCGATTTCATGGTATCTATTATACGTGTAAAAGATAAAAGTGGAGAATACACTTATAATTACAGTAGACACTAGACACTGTCTAATAGACAGTAATGAGTTATTTTGGAGAGACGCCTCACATTAATAATTAGGTGACGTGATATCTCAGTACTAGGCGGTTCCAAAGGTATATTATTTTTTGATATATACAGGGTCGGTAAGTAAAGCTACGTTCCTTAGTGTTCAAGTACGACTAGCTATAAGTACTGTAACTGAAATGGACGTTACCTTTTTCAGTAATTTGTTTGTAACTTTATAAATATCAGTGACTGATCGTATACTTCGACCGTATGATCCGATTGTCGGACTTTGAGCAATCTTTATACACCGCCTGAGGGTTTATCAGGCCACTTTCGCCTTCCAAAGACGGCCTGATAAGCCCCCAAGAGCGTAGGCGGAAAAACTGAAAGATATGCGGGTATTAACTTACATCACACTTGGCCTGATAAACCCTCAGGTGGCCTGATAAACCCTCAGTGCGTGGGCGGCATAGGCGAAAAAATTTTTGGAAAAAAGTGGCCTGACAAACGCACGAGCGGGCAAAGTGGCCTGATAAAACTTCAGGCGGTGTATGATTTTAATGCTATTTTGGCATCACCTCAAAGCTCCGACATACGGTAGCTCCGACATACAGAAAAACCTGTTTTCGCGAAATTGTAGGGATCGATAAGCTAGTAAAAATTTGAAATCGGAAGTTTCGGAAATGTCTGTACCAAGTTCTAAACCTGATGAGCCCTTTCGAAAAATTCTAGAACTCGCTTCAGACATTTCTGGAACATTATTTTTCACAATTTTTCCCTAGTTTTCGAGCTGAACAATTTGGTTTTAAATCAAACCATAAAATCAAGTATTACGATTGGAAAAGTTCCGAAGTATGAAATTATTTTGGTAAGCACCAGAGCTGAAGTTATTCACTCTCTGCTGATTTTTCCGTCATATATACTATTCAAAGATTGAAGTAATTAAAATTAATTATNAGCTATAAGTACTGTCACAGAAATGGGCGTTACCTGTTTCAGTACTTTGTTTGTAATTTTATAAATATCAGTCACTGATCGTATACTTCGACCGTATGATCCGATTGTCGGACTTTGAGCAATCTTTATACACCGCCTGAGGGTTTATCAGGCCACTTTGGCCTTCCAAAAACGGCCTGATAAACCCCCAAGAGCGTCGGCGGAAAAGCTGGAAGATGTGGCCTGATAAACGCACGAACGGGCAAAGTGGCCTGATAAACCCTCAGGCGGTGTATGATTTTAATGCTATTTGAGCATGACCTCTAAGCTCCGACATACGGTATGAATCGGGAAAACCTGTTTTCGCAAAATTGTAGGTAGTAAAAGCTAGTAAAAATTTGGAATAGAAAGTTTCGGAAATGTCTGTACCGAGTTCTAAACCTGATTGGCCCTTTCGAAAAATTCTAGAACTCGCTACAGAAATTTCTGGAACATTATTTTTTCACAGTTTTCCCTACTTTTTACGCTGAACAATTTGGTTTTAAATCAAACCATAAAATCAAGTATTACGATTGGAAAAGTTCCGAAGTATGAAATTATTTTGGTAAGCACCAGATCTGAAGTTATTCACTCTCTGCTGATTTTTCCATCATATATACTATTCATAGATTGAAGAAATTAAAATTAATTATAGGCTACAAATAGCTTTTGTCTTTATCTTTGGTAATATCAAAAAAGACCGTTAAAATTTTCATACACATTTGATATACATGTATATGCGTGACAAAAAAAGTAAATGTCTGTGACGTTAGGCCCTAATCAGAAGGCCAAATGAGAAGTCCCAATTACTGTGATAAAAGTATATTTTACTCCTGCCGTTTTGTTTTTATTCTTTTACGGTCCCGTTATTTCCATACGTCATGATTCATGAGTCATGAATCATGACTCATGAATCAACCGGGTCAGGCCGTGTCTAATTATTTCAATAAGTACATTAATTTAAATTAAAATGATGGGGTTGTCTCTATGTATTTATTGGAATTATAAGACACGCCTTATTAACACGGTAACCGGATGTTAATTTTCGATTAATCGGAAACTAATTTTGTGTTATTGATAGGGTATTTCCCACTCTTAACAAAAAAGTCTTGTCGATTAAATACAAAACCCCAATCGACGAGAATTCTTATTGATTTTGAGCTATTATCGTAACGCATTAAAATAATGCCTACAATTTTATTTTTTTAAATATTCAAGCTTAACAACAACTGGTTAGAACCAAGTACTTTTTTTGATAATTTCTTTTCGCCCACAAAGTACAAATTGTAGTAGCATTTTAAAATAATGTTCGTCAATTTTTTTTTTATATTTCTCGGATACACTGTCTAACCATTTTAACTGTTTTTTTCTCGATTAACTCGCGACCCACTCGCGACCCACTGATACTCGCGAAATAATGGTTTGATGACCATATGGTCGCGAAACAAGCCATATATTATAGTTTGACTCCACTTTTTTGACAAAGTACTCTGTCAGTCGTAAAATTCTTGAGTCAAAAGATTCCAAAACTTTTAAATGTGAATTCTAAAGTTTATAAATTCCAAACGTCTATTTATACACAATCGGACTTTTCAGACTATATATCCTGTAGTATAAATTATACTGTATAATAGCCGGCTTTATGTATGATTAAATATATATATGTTTTTGTATAAAATCTGACATCACGTTGTAATATCATGCAGTCCATTCATGCCTGGAATTATGAAGCAAAACGGAGAAGTCTAGAAAACCAATAAAATGTATAAAATTTTATTGTTATTTAAGGAGGGTACGGCCACTTTGTAAAATAATATGAAAAACCCATTATGGACACGGGTATAAATTATAAACTTCCTTGCAAAGTCATCAGGCACTTTTTACAAGCAAAATAAGACGGATAATTGCGAAAAACTATTAGTTACTTTAGTGGCGCATATGCTGAAAAGTTTAATGAGTCAGAGTGGTATATGATTTTTTACATTGACAAGCTCTGTATTTTATATTTTTAAGAAAATACGACGTCGTAAATGCAATACTAATCCATGCATTGGCGAGGGAAACGAAGTGATTGAATGCCATATCAAGGACTGCCCGTTTGACCTCTGGTCTCATTGGGGCGCCTGGTCAAAATGTTCTAGAACGTGTGGTTACGGTCAAAAAGAACGACACCGAACATGTGAATCAAACGACTGTCTCGGCTCAAAAATCCTAACCGAACGCTGCAATGAAGTCACGAGGGCTCGACACTACGAAACATTTTTTTACAATACACTACAGGGTGAGGTAATATATATTCTAAGCCGTTTTTGGTTCGCGAGTTCGCTGAGCGAATATAAGTCACCAAAAAACGGCTTAGCATCTATATTACGTCACCCTGTACATGTATCATTTTTTGAATTTGTTTTAATATAAAATTTGATTCGTCATTTCTAACCCTCTACAAGCCACATGCCCAGATAAACCAACGTGGTCACAGTGGACCGCCTGGTCGGACTGTCCGACTACACTTGTTGGACCAAAATCGATGAGTTATCGAACGCGTGTCTGTACTGGTATACAATGTGCTTCCGACAAAATGAAACAAGCAAAGCCGTGCCCGAAAGCGCCCGAGGGTTGGTCAGTGTGGTCAAAGTGGTCCAAATGCTCAGTTGTGTGTGGCACCGGTGTCCAACAGAGAAGTCGAAATTGCCAAGGAAAGATTCAAATCGTTTTGAAATTGAATTTGGATGATTGAGACTGTATCTAAAGTGCTAATTCCATGAAAACTACCGATGATTTATCTGCAGCTGCAAGCCTTCAATTGTGTTTTCAATACCCGGTTATTGGCTAATAATTACAAATAATAGAAAAAGCTTAAAATAAAAAAAAGCAAATGAATCATCGGCAATTTTCATCAAATTATTACTTTAGTTTTTTGCAAAAAAAACAACAATATTCTAGAGTTTTGAATCAATTCTGAAGCGTCAAACAAGAAACTTTGTAGTGGGCCATATGTAGATAAATCAGTATGTAGCAAACCTCCATGTAATTTGCCATCATTGACCCCAGGGGTTACCTTAGCCGGTAAAAATATGAGGTCTTTAAGGAGTAGGCCTCGGGGCTTCCCATCAGGTAATAAACAACCCGGACCAATCATTGAAGAATATGGTAAGTCTAAGTTTGATAAGCACGTTAGTAAAATGAAAGGGCAATGGCAGTGGGGTTCATGGGGCCCTTGGGAGCCTTGTAGTAAAACTTGCGGCACCGGGTTAACATGGCGAAAAAAGGAGCGGTAAAAAATAAAACTTTTGTTTAAATTCAGATCAGACTTAAACCGTAGTTTTTCGAGGAAAAAGTTTTAAGTAAAAAAGTTTTTTTAAAGACCTTTTCCCGAAACAATTTTTAGGCATGGACCCAATCCTACTTACATTTTTCCAGAAAAAGGAAAAACGAGAGAAATAAAAAAAAATAAAAATGAGCGCCTAGGGCCTATTCTACACAAACGAGACTATAAAAAGTCAGGTTCCCATGTGTAGTATAGGACTTCCTTAAGGAGACGGAATTTTTTTTGAACGTCNTGGACCGCCTGGTCGGACTGTCCGACTACGCTTGTTGGACCAAAATCGATGAGTTATCGAACGCGTGTCTGTACTGGTAAACAATGTGCTTCCGACAAAATGAAACAAGCAAAGCCGTGCCCGAAAGCGCCCGAGGGTTGGTCAGTGTGGTCAAAGTGGTCCAAATGTTCAGTTGTGTGTGGCACCGGTGTCCAACAGAGAAGTCGAAATTGCCAAGGAAAGATTCAAAACGTTTTTGAAATTGAATTTGGATGATTGAGACTTTTTCTAAAGTGCTAATTCCATGAAAAATACCGATGATTTATCTGCAGCTGCAAGCCTTCAATTGTGTTTTCCATACCCGGTTATTGGCTAATAATTACTAATAATAGAAAAAGCTTAAAATAAAAAAAACAAATGAATCACCGGCAATTTTCATGAAATTATTACTTTAGTTTTTTGCAAAAAAAGCAACGATATTCTAGAGTTTTGAATCAATTCTGAAGCGTCAAACAAGAAACTTTGTAGCGGGCCATATGTAGATAAATCAGTATGTAGCAAACCTCCATGTAACTTGCCATCATTGACCCCAGGGGTTACTTTAGCCGGGAAAAATATGAGGTCTTTAAGAAGTAGGCCTCGGGGCTTTCCAACAGGTAATAAACAACCCGAACCAATCATTGAAGAATATGGTAAGTCTAAGTTTGATAAGCATGTTAGTAAAATGAAAGGGCAATGGCAGTGGGGTTCATGGGGCCCTTGGGAGCCTTGTAGTAAAACTTGCGGCACCGGGTTAACCTGGCGAAAAAAGGAGCGGTAAAAAATAAAACTTTTTGTTTAAATTCAGACCAGAGTTTAAACCGTAGTTTTTCGAGGAAAAAGTTTCAAGTAAAAAAGTTTTTTTAAAAACCTTTTCCCTAAACAACTTTTATCCGAAAAACTATCTAATCTTTTCTCCGTAAAACATTTTCTACGAATAACATTTTTATACCGAAATACTTTTTATTCGGCATAAAAAATGAAAACTAAATAAAAAGTACTGGACATTACTAATGCAATTAAAACTTTATATAAATACATATAAAAATGCATATGAAATACATGAATTTCTACTACATTCCTTGCACTTTTTCGATGAGATTAGCGGGAGGAATCGAACTGGCGGGCAAAAAAATGAAAAACCCTCAGTTGATAGAACTGGTCTCGGGGATTTCAAAAAAGTGTATAAAAATATTTTTGGACCACTGGTTTTCGAGATACCGGTCGGTTTAGTTTTGGTGAACTTTTTTTTCGCCAAATTTGTGCTCAATCGATAGAAAACACCACGATGGACATTTTTTCTCATTACGACGACACACGTTTAGTTGCTGGTTTTCGAGATACCGGTTGGTTTAGTTTTGATAAAAATATTTTTTTCGCCAAATTTGTGCTCAATCGATAGAATACACCACGAGCGACATTTTTTATCATAACGACGACGCTCATTTAGTTGCTGGTTTTCGAGATACCGGTCGGTTTAGTTTTGGTAAAAAGGAACAGATGATTTAAATCACCCTAGAGATTTATAAATCGTAGGGTTAGGGTTTTGGATCAAGTCAGGTTTCCTGTCNTGACTTTTTATAGTCTCGTTTGTGTAGAATAGGCCCTAGGCGCTCATTTTTATTTTTTTTTATTTCTCTCGTTTTTCCTTTTTCTGGAAAAATGTAAGTAGGATTAGGTTTGTCCGCAATTTTTATCCGAATAAATAAATTAAAGTATATTAAGTATATTATATACTAAATTGTTGGGGAAACCAAAAAAACTAATTTTAGATATTTTCTACGTAAAACATTTTCTACGAATAACATTTTTATACCGAAATACTTTTTATTCGGCATAAAAAAATGAAAACTAAATAAAAGGTACTGGACCATTACTAATGCAATTAAAAACCTTATATAAATACATATAAAATGCATATGAAATACATGAATTTCTACTACATTCCTTGCAGTTGTTTGATGAGATTAGCGAGATTACTGTAAATATCAGTGCACTTTGGTGAGTAAGCTGGAATTGTCATTTTAAACACTTAGTAAGTGGCCCACTACTATACAATAGGGGGTTTAATTAACTGCAATATATGTAAAAAAACAACATGTTTAAGTACTTATATAAAAAGCATTTAAGTGCAAATTTCCAATAATATTTGAATAAACCAGAAATATTCACACGAATATTCCCTAATTTCATAAGCATACAGTTTTTAAGATATATACACTAGGCTGGCCAAAACTATGGGTTATAAAATCAAAAAAGTGCATGTTATAGGTTTTGAGAAAAAAATTGCGTTGGTTGAAAAAAAAATGCGTTGGTTGAAAAACAAAATTGCGTAGGTTATTCGTTTTGAGAAATTTTTTGAAGAAAACGTTTATGGGCAGCCTAAATTACGCTAAATTATATACAACGCGTATAATTCACCTTCTACGTAGTTATCGGACTAGTTTAATACCAGTAGCGCTAATATAATTAATAGCAATAAAATATGTGATACATAATTTTTACCCAAATAAGGAATGCCGAGTTGGCAGTTGTTTAAGTGCGCCTATCGGTGCTAGGGAGGTTAAAACATGCCGTGCCAAGTACTGTCATGGCTGGGCACAGTGGGCAGCGTGGAGTGAGTGTACCCGATCATGCGGAACAGGTATGAAAACTCGAACGCGTATTTGTGATGGGGGCATTGCTGGCCACGAGGGTTGCCTCGGCCAAAAATATGATAAAATCGAGTGCAACGTCGAACAATGCTCGTACACCAATCACGGCGCGGAATTTGTATCATCGGAAGATAATGGACCAATACCATATTTTCCAACACCATACACATTGAATTATTTCGAACAAAGCAAGCGGGTTAAAAAGGTGAAGGGTACTTTTGCGACCATTAAAAAAAAACGTTTATGAGTACTTTCGCGACCAGACATTCGGTCGCAAATCGTTGTTAAAAATTTGGTTTCGCTACAAGGTTTCGCGACCATTTTTCCATCGGAAATAGCGATCGCGAAACCTCACCCAAAAAACAAATTTAGAACAAAAATTCGCGACTCAACCATATGGTCGCGAAACCACCCAAAATAAAGCTGCGTTCGCGACCACAAATGGTCGCGAAAGTACCGCACTCCGTTAAAAACGCCTATAGTTTTTATTGGTAGACGAGGTGGCCTTCGTGCTTTAAAAAACCCGAACCACATTAAGTCATCTTATATCGGGGATCATAACTGGACGCATTATATTTTTTTCGAAAAAGAAAAATCAAGATACATCCCCTGGGCAGTTATCCGGCCGTTTTTTCCGCTCGTGTTACGCGGCTGCACTTTCTGTCAAAAATATTCCGAATAGTCTACCTACGCATTGCACAGATATACACCTAGATTTTTTTGTGAATTTTGCCGGATAACTGCTCAGGGCGTGCATCAATACGCGTTTAGCGTTCGACTCTACTTATTTTACCAATTATTGTTTAAACGTAGTTTAACCCGCAATAAAGCTGTATTGACTATCACAACTTTTTTCGGTCAATTCACAATATTGAGCCTCTAATATGGAATCCTGAAATGCAAGCCTCGGCGCAAAAGTGGGCCGAATATTTAGCATTGGCCGCACCCGAACACCCACTCAAAATTCTGCCCGGTTATGCAAAGGCCGAATATTGGCCGCATTCCGACTCGGGCAGCGAATTCAGAGCACAGGGCGTGGGCGAGAATATTGCGTGGGATTTTAGTGAAAAGGGAAGTCCTTGCTCGGAATCGGTTTACCGCTGGTATTCAGAGTACTTTTATTTTGACCAGAATAATCCCATGCAAAGTCGAAGAGGCGCTGAACCCGTTGGTAAGTTGATATGGTCCATCTTAGTTCAATTACAATCCCCAACCCAAATATTATATGAATTCAATGTGAAATAAAGGCGCTTCAATTGGGCTGCAATTCTTCACTTCAGACATAGGGTGGTCCGTTAGCAACCGTGGTCGCCTTCGGCCCAAGTGAAACCGCGATCTCTAACGGACCACTTTATGGCCGAAGTGAAACTTTTGGCCGAAGTGAAGTTTGGCGGCCCCAGTTAAGCGCTCCCTAAAATAAGTGCAGACTACAGTAGTAAGAAACAGACAATTTTAGTAGTTTTTAAATGGTCATTTTAACCACTTTAAAAACTAGTAGCACTTTAACCACTAATTGCTATTGGCATTTAACCACTGCTATAATAAGCCGTTTGACTAAATGCAATATATTTTAAAAACGCAACATATATAAGTGCTTTATAACAAACATTTAAGTGCAAATTTCCATTAATATTTGACCTTATCCAGAAATACACGAATATTCCCGAACTTCAGAAGCAAACAGTTTTAACATATGTACACCGTTCACATTAACATTCCTTAGCCCAAATATTATACCCAAATAGTATGGTAAAAGTTAATCGAAAATAAGTGTAGACTAAAGTCGTGAAAATAGACAATCCACGTAGTTTTTATGCAGTAGGGAAAATCTAAAGTTTAACCTGTCATCAAAATAATATTGCGAATCATCATCGTGAAACAACGCGCCACAGAATTCGAACATGCATGGTTCAAAAATACGTTTATAAGTTCCGTTATATATTTTTGTACTTTGCTAAATCAGTGCACTTTCGAGTCGCAAGCTCAGAAAACTATCCGACTAACCAGTTATCCTAACAACCATTTTTTATCAAAAAGTGTTAAGATAATCGAATTTGTATAAGATAATTGGACATCGCGATACTTTTCGTTCTAAAAAGTTTTTAGGTAAGTTATCTTATTTTGTTATGATAACTGGTTAGGGAGTGATATATTATGATTGTTTTTATTAGTAACTATACAGAGGGTAACCCACTATTAGTTAAACCGGCACCTCATTGACCGGACTATTTGCCGTTAACCGGCTGTTTTTTGCTCGAAAAATTTCCAACATTATTTGTTTTCATTTGACTCCCAAATGAATTGGGGTTTGAATGAGAAAAAATAAACAGTGTTTTAAACATTCATCCGATGTCAACTGAGAGGCTGCGCGTCGTGGGTTTTGTCGATTTGTCACAAAATGTCCAAAAACTGACATAATTCCGCCTACGCATGTCCCCATTAATCGGACTATTTGTCGTTAACCGGCAGGTTTTCAAAAAAAAAAAAATGTGGTGCCGGTTAACATGATTTACTTCTAATTTTTTTCATATGCTGATAATATTTCTTAGGGCATTTGACGCAAATGTTATGGCATTCGACAGAAGCGGTTGGATGTGCGGTAGCAAACGTCTGGGTACCAAATAAACCTGGGTACGTTGGGGACGGTATGACCAGTAGTTATACTGTCTGTCATTACTCACCACAAGGCAACATTATCGGACTAGAAAAAGAAAATTGGAGACCCAAAAAGAACGGTAAGATTTAACAGTTAAAATAATATTTCTACACGGTGGCCACCAAGTAAGGGTCGATTTCGTGTTTTGAAAAACGGATAGCGACGCTATCATATCTGGCGTTATATGGGAGTGGGGTACTTTTGCGAAAAACCTGTTTATGAGTATTTTCGCGAAATGTGTGATCGCCAATTGTTGTTCAAAATATCGTTTCGCGACCACTGTTTTAGGTGGAAAATGATCGCGAGTTTTCTACACTGTTGTTTTTGTTGTCGGACAGATTTATTAAGGACCGTACCTAACATTTGTTCATAAAAAAAAAGAGTAAACACCCCCGTGACAGATTTTTATAGAGCTTTGTGCAACATATGATGTTAACAATGGAAAATCGGACTGCGGGGAAGCAGGATCATGTATGGGACTTTCCGAGTCCTCAAAGTGCGGATGTGGATATGCTCAGGGAAATCGATTGCCACGATGTACAGGCCACTGTATTGTACAGGAAATTGATGCAAATAGCAGTTTACATTAGGGTTTAAATTTTTCAAGTTTTCGACGTCATTTTTTTTTTGTATTTTTTCATAGCGAAAACCTATCAACCCTATATACCGTTGTAATCAGCGAAAAGAGCTCTTTCGAATGAGCCCATTTTTGGAAAATTAGAAATTTCGAAATTTATAAAAAGTTTTCGCTCACCCAAAAATTTCGAAAAATTAGAAATTTCGAAATTTATAAAAAATTTTCGCTCACCCAAAAATTTCGAAAAATTTTCGAATTTTTTTAAGTGTTATCAAAATTGAAACCGAAAGCTATTTGGTTTTTCATAGTGTTTACGGTATTGTTGGACTCGAAAGTTGCGGGCACCCTAGTTTATATATTTATAAGCATGTCCCCAGTCTAGGTTTTTAGTAAACCTTTAGTACAACATATCCTTAACTGAGTGGTTTTTGAAATTGAGTTTATGTAACGCGGACGACAGTATTATATTTTGATCGTTTTTATATTTCAAGTCGAACCACAGTCCCTGATGCCTTGAGTACCATTTTTTTGGATTTTTTTAATGCTTTGAGTGCCGCTTTTCAAATGTTGTACCATGAGTTATTTTTATATCTGGCTAATGTTCTAGCGCGAGAACCGTAGGTTTATGCAGCCAATCAGCGGCCGCGAGTTAGTGTATTAATTTTAGATTTTTTACATATATTATTAAATTTTAAGTCAATAAGTATCAAATAGTTATTCAATTACAATGTATATTCAAAAAAACCTTACATTATAAAAAAATATTTAGCGCTTAAGATGCACGAGTCTAAAAGGTGTTCTTTTTTCATTCCTAATTTGTAATTGATGGATGGAATTACGTCAAACAGATGCATTTTTTTTTGCTAAAACTTAGATATCTAAAAAATATGACAGATAAACGCCGGCAATTCATGTGACATAAAATAAGTCTTGTTGATTGTCTTCGTTTGGCATACAAATATAGGATTATCGTAAAGGTTAAATTTGAAATGTAAAACTTTAATGAAAAGCCCATCGCCCATGTGCCATCGCTATAAGCGTGTAAAATGCAATTATTTAAAACTGTGGGAAAGGTTTTTAACAAAGAAAGTTTTTTAATCGGGCAAAATAATTCATAGCTATTATTTTGCATCAAATTGAAGTGTTGGAACGTGTGGGGTTCTAGGAACTTTTGGCCCCAAGAGTGCATGGGCGAATCCCTCTGTACGTGTAATAAAGACGGCGCGTTTTGCAAATAGACGTTAACTCCCAGGGGAGCGCATCTTCATAATCGCCCCCTATTTCCGGCGGGAAACTCAATCCAAGGTGCTGAAAACGCCGCCGCACAAAAAGTCGAAAGTCCAAAGCCATCAAAAAAAAAAAACTCGAGCATCGAACTCGCGGTCAAAATTTTTTTTGACCGCCAGTTTGTTGCCCTTCTAAAAACTTTATGTACAAACAATAATGTAAATTAAAATATGCCGTTAACCGACGACTAACATGATAAACACACCCAACGCATGCGTTAAATTAACCATTACGGGTGACATTTTCAAAAACGAACACAATTTTTTTGTGTTTTTCTTTTGTTAAAAAGATTTATACATGCTGTTATATATTTGCTTTTACTGTTTATACTTCCGCTTGCTTTCTACAGTTTGAAAAAAAATGTTATTACAGCTAAACAAAAATAATAAATTGTTCACAGACTATGTGCTCGATAAGAGCACAAATGACATTACTACTTTCTTGACAGTTCTATTTATTTTGTATATTATATACAGTATACTTTAACATATACGAACTTCGCAACTTCCGTATTAAATAAATAGTGTTTTTTTTTTAATAAACACGTATACATTACCTTTGAAATATTTGTGTATTTTGAGAGTTACAGACCGTAAGTAACAGACCCTACTTTTCTAAAGAGTACAGTCCTTAACCATTTATCGGACGTTTTAGGTTGTCCAAAATAGCGTCCGATGAGTATCGTCACAAAAGAGGTCTTTTTATTAGAATGACCCCATTTTGGCCAAAAAGCGTCCGAGAAATGAGTAAGCGTCCGAGAAATGAGCGTCCGATAAATGGTTAAGGACTGTATTTCTGAATCGGAAACTCGTACCCGTGGACCCGGTACGGATAAATTCAACTACCAGGAGATGAATTCGTCAAAGTTTGCGTTGTGAAGTACCCAAATTATTGGACAGCAATTAAATATGCCCCTACGCCGTTATATCATAAACCCAAATAAGAAAAAAAAGTGAGAACTCGTTTAAGGTTTAAAAATATGGAATACCCAGACCATTTTTGAAATTTAAGGCACCACAACCGGTATATTATACCGATATCTTATATGGTAAAAAGTATATCATACACTAATGTAACTGCGCTGTTATCGGGTCACCCTTTATTGGGTCAAAATTACGAGTCAAAATTACTAGTCAAAATTTTCCAGACATTCCGCCTACGCCCTTTGCCGTTATCGGATCAAAATTTTTCCTCGAAATCTTGACCCGATAACGGCGCAGGGGGTGTACAAGATACCGGTTGTGGTGTCTCAAATTTCAAAAATGCTCAGGGTTTTCCAACTTAATAAATCATTGGCGATATAAATGGGACCAAGAAAAGTAACAAAAAAAACAATAGAAAACTGCAACCGTAAAACAAATCAAAGTTTGCGATAGTTATTAAATGTGCTCTGATTAACTGTGTCTCCCCGACTATTGGGGAGATTGTTGTACCTAGTTGTGGTTATCTCCCCGAAATTATCTTGTCTCCGGATAAAATTATATGCAATGGTTTACATTGTGGTGAACGCAAATTATGAATTAAGGAATACGGAAAACAATATTCAAAATCCGTGTAGCATTTGTAAAAAAAAATTGAAAACAAAATTCGAAATCTTAACGTAGGTTGAAAGCTATTTTGTGACCAAAAACTTGAGATTGTTCCTTTATCCTCATATTCTAAAAAATGAAATTTTTTGTACGAAAATGTGTTTTTTGGTGCCTAGGGGTTAAAATGAGAAGCAGTTTATTTGGGGTTTATTGCATAAGTGAATCAAGCTCTACAATGTAGAGTCCACATCTTCGTATGTCTTGGTATGTATTTGATTTGGGCAGTTAACTCTCAGGGGAAGGACTTTTTGGGAACCCGTAGGGGGAAATGCGTGTAAATAAACAAGCACTTAAAAAATTCACAATAATTCGCAATAATTAAAAAAAAACTGGTAAAGCCAAGTTGTAAAGCTTGTCAAACTACGTCGATCTGACTATTCAGAAATTGATTTGGGCCACCAGGGCC